>CM017192.1:9450568-9555568 GCA_004837865.1 Musa balbisiana | reverse complement strand
GATGTATGTTGTCTCATGTCAACTTAGGCCATATGTAGTTACTGATGATTTCTCTATATATAGACATGTGTATTTAATGAAATATAAGTCTGAAACCTTCGAGAAATTTAGGAAGTATAAGAATGAAATGAAGAACTATTGAATCCCATATTTTGATGATAAAATCAATTGATGAGTTTGTGATCTATTCTACGTTTTGAGTGACGCAGGACTAGCTTCAATCAAGGAGAGATAAATTGATTAAAACAGGAAGAATTATGTTGGGCCAGAGTGGAACATGTCAAAAGATTGGACGTCGAGCCGAAGGATTAGTCGACGTATCGGCAGAAGGCTTCACGCCATAGGTTCGGGCATTGGGCCAAGAAGATCGGAAATTATGCTAAGGAAATCGGAATTGTGGAGGTCAACTGGCTAATTAGGCAATAGGCTGCAAGAGAGGACAATGCGTTGAAGAATCGAACGAGGCGTCGATGAACCAATGACATGCCGGACAAAGGATTCATGCTTTATAATTATTTGTCTAAAATCGAAGTAGTTTAGGGGGCTAATTGAGTTAGTATTTAGTGTAATCATGCTAACTCAATTAAGGGCCAATTGGGCCTTAATTAGGATTGATTTGGGCTTATTGGGAGACCCATTCAATGATCCAAAATGTGGGTCAGGTGGTGGTACCGTTAGAACAAGCGGTGGAACCACCTATGAGTTGGAAAACTCGAAAAACTCGATCTCCGAGGCTGTCAGGCAGTGGTACCGCCCAATGTCAAGCTATAGGCAGTAGTATCACTCGTACCCGGAAGACTCAAAAATTTAAATTTTTGACTCTATTTTTGAAACTATTTGTGGCCTATAAATACCCCACTTGGGCAGCAAGAAAGGAGCAATAATTCTTGAGAAAAAAACTAAGTAAACTCTACCAAAACTTTGAGTTCCCTCCTCCTAGTGCTTAGAGTTAGTCCTAAGGAAGGTGTGCAAGGGAATACTTATAAAAGAGTAACTTATAAAGGTTATCTTTTAAACCCGTGAAAAGAAGAAAGTATTGTAAAGAGGTAGTTCGTACATGCTTGTTGAAGGAAGACCTTTAGTGGACGCAAGTGATCTCAATGGAGGAGAAATCGAAAGTGGATGTTGGTCACTATGACCGAACCACTATAAATTATAATGTGTTCTTTCCTTAATGTTTATTTTCTTTATTACATTCTACCAAACTATCCAATCCCCTCTTCTCTATTCACTTGCAAACTTGTCAAACAAATGGTTTTCGTCGAAATCGATTTTTATCGTATGAAGATTTTTAAACCGATGTAATTTTTTGCTATGCTAATTCACCTCAACCCCTCCCCATTTCTTAGTATCGCTCTTGATCCTAACAAGAACCAAACTAGAAAGAATATCAAGACTCTTCAATCAAATCAAGGAGATAAGTATTTGAGTACAAAGTTCACCAAATTTCTCAATGATCATAGGATTTTATCCTAATGGACACCTTATATATCTCAGCTCAATAGTGTATCTGAAAGGAGGAGTCGTACACTGTTAGATATAGTGCGGTCCATGATGAATTTCGTCGACCTACTCATCTCATTTTGAGAATATACCATAGAAATTGTAACTTATCATCTCAACATAATTTTAACTAAGTCAATAATATTTACACCATATGAGATTTAGATGGCCCAATCATCTATGCCAAATTTTGCCTTATTTTCAGCAATAACAGAAGTCAAAATAAAGTTCTAGGAATAGTAAATTTCAGCGGAAACAATCTTCCCACTTTATGCCCCCTTACGATTACCTTTCCTGATCTTGCACAAGACAACCATCATGAGAGAAATGCACATCACAGTTATTATCCACCATTTGACCAATAGAAATTAAACTAGTAGACAACCCAGGAGAGACAAATATATGATGAAAAGAATGTCCAATATCACCAATGGTTGTATGTCATTAGCAATTTGAATATTTTGTGTACTGATATATTATCGTAGATTATGTAACGAATCAAGTGAGCCAGTCATATGATTGAGGAGAAGAAACATTCTTACTTTGGCCCTGAAGTCTAAGGGTAGAGAATGTTATAAAAATCATCTATTGCACCATTTCTTGAGTAATAACAGATTGATTGATGCTAGTGGTTGTAGATATAGGACCAATAATGTTAGGGTTTGGAACAATAGCTTGAAAAGCTTAGGCTCGTCGGTTTTTTAGACCTGTAGGATAATTCTTGATAATATGTTCATTCTGCTTATAGTAATTACATAATTTCTTACCACATTTGTGGGTAATATGGCCAAACTCCTTGCAACTGTAGCACTACATTTGTTCTTTTCCTCGATACCTCCCTTGAGCATCATAAGCAATGTTGACAACCTCCAATGTCTCCCTGGACGCAGCACCTATAATAGCTATTCTATGTTCTTCATGCAACAATTCACTAAGACATACATCCAAAGAAAGGAACTGGATTTCTATTTAGCAATCCAGCCTGAGCAACTTTAATTCTGGTCTCAGTTTCATTAAAAACTGTTCATGCCTACTAACTTCATGAACTATCGAAGGCCAACTAAGGCTTCTTTAGGTATCTTAGAATAATATTGATAAATGTAGAATAATATTACTCAATAGAAAGATTACTTTGACTGAAGTTACTAATTTCGAGTTCTAGTTGAAATCGTCTCACACTATTATCTTAATGGTATATGCGCTTTAGATAATCCCACATCCATTTAGTTATACTAAAGGAGCATAAATTATTCATCATATGGGCTTCAATGTGACTCCAAAGCTCCTTTCCTTTTAGAAATATTTTAAATTGAAATTCTTATATTGTATAATTATTTCCTATAAATTTGATAGCCAAGGTCTCTGTAGATATTCTTCCAAAAAGATTCTTAGTAGACATTCTTCAAAAAAAAAATTCAAATGCAGAAATCTCAATGCAAAACTGTTAACCACAAATTGATTGGCAAAAAAAAATCTTGAAGCACAATTATAGATTAAAAAAATTAATCAAACCAGGATAAGAAAATTGAAAGTGACAATGATAAGTATTCATTTATATTTATTTATAGATTCGAGAATTAGGCTATGATACCATGATAAGTAAATGGATGAATGATCTCCTCTTGAGGATCCTTTCCATTAAATAAGAATTATTGTACAATCTATTTTAGGTAAGAATATATACACAACTAATACATTAATTATGATAAAATAAATCTCATAATCTCAGCTATAATTTTTATCATAATATCTGTCATTGATAGTGAAAGGGTCAAAATTAATAGGTGGGGAGTTTGCTACCATAATGATGTAGTAATTGGAGCTTACGTCATTAGGTTTTTAAGTCTATATTCCTAGTGGTGCAGCACAATTTCTAGTTCAGATTACTGAATGTGAAGTTGCATTGCGAAAGGATTCAGCAAATTGTCCACGATTACACTACTCAAGATTAGTTATTCTAAGTGAAAGGAGTAGCAACAAGCATATCTTTAAGTGTCAACAGATTAATGAGAAAGGATAAAGATTGATGGAGTACATGATTTTTCTTAAGATTCTTAGGTAGTAAACATGAGACATGGGACTAATTATATATTACCTTTTGTAATTAACTACTTTTAGCAGATTCTTATATTTTCAAAAATCATATTAAGATTCATATACTTATGAAAGTAAAATATTTAATTTTATTTCTCATTACATCATCGACTCTACTAATGAAAATATCATAAGATTTAGCATGTGCATATTATATAATATTTTATTAACAGAATTGACAGCACGAAGAGAAACGAGATTAAATATTTCACTTTTATCAATATAGAAATCTCAATATAATTTTTAAAAATATAAGGATCAAAATACTAAATATAATTAATTATATGAGGTAATATGTAATTAGCCTGTAATTATGAAATTATTACACTTAGATATAGCATTCTTAAATTATAATCTTTTACGATATTTTCCATCCTATGAACACTAAAAACCTTCTTAATCTTAAGGCCTTCTTAATGTTTTCTTATATACATTCAAGCACAACATGGCCTGCACAATCATGGACCAGATCCATGAACTCCTAACTGCAACAGGGAAAAGAAGTGAAAGGCAAGTTCTCTTACTGTTCCAGCTGAAGCTCAATGCACATTGAGTAAAACATGATCACTAATATATTTTAAAGCAGCCATCAAGTATGACCATGTCATGTTCCTGTTCACAATGCCCTTCTGGTACCCATAGGGGAACAGAACATTGTTTTCAGTATCATATCAAATGTGTCAGGAAGCATGTTTGAAAGGTAAGATTGTTTCAAAGATTTGTGTTTGTGTTAGGATACTTTTTCTCAATGCAATATTATGTTACCTTCTAAATCATATCAAAAGGTACAGAATAGGCTAATAATCACAATTTCAAGAATCTAATCAAGCTGGTATTGTGAACATCTCCAAGAATATACAGTTCTTTCCAGCACAGTCTAGTGAGAAAAGTCAGACTTAGGAAACTCTCACATATATTTAGCACAAGGCCCTGTTGGGGAAGTCCTTTAACCATGTCCTATTGCCTCTCTCCATTGTCCTTCGTGTCTTTCATGTGCTTGGGCATCTGTCCTTGCAATGGTCATGTCTGCCGGTGTGTGGTCTGTCTCAATGTACGTGAAGTATCCAGGTTGTGTTGTGCAAGTCTTTTATAACAATAAGGAGAACCAGCAGGCCTAACTCGATGCATATGGGGTTGGCAATGCATGAGATCTTGTTGGAGAAAAGTTAGGCCAACTCTGGTAGCTCAAAGAAGAAGAAGAAACTGTGTGCAGACACTTTGCCTGATCCTTTTTGTAATGATATCTTTTCTCTTTGCAGCAGAGGCTGTGTTGAACTAAGAATCTGCTGAGATAACAGATACATGCAATGTAGTCATCATAAGGATCTTATTATGTCACTGATATGCTCCATGATATGTGATAAAAGACAATGTCCATTTCAACCACTGCAATGTTCAGATGCTTGGACTCTGGTTACCAGGCCATGGTTTCTTCATCAAATGGGTTGTATTGGATGTTGATCTGAAAATGCAGGAATACTAAAGGGAATGCAGCAAAACCTGTACAAGGATAGTATGATTGCACTCAGGCCTCCTTGTATATGAACTAGGATAAGTCCTTGAATCTTACCGAGACCAGTCCTCCTTCCTTCTCTAGTTTCAGTCATAAATGGTTTAGACCACCATCTATGCATTTAGATGGGAATCCAAATCTTTCTTTGGGTCCACTTGACAATCTACCAATAGGGCCAATAATTTGGAGATCCGTCAACTCCTGACATGGCATCACCCACCGGAGGCTTTCTTCCGCAACAACTCTTCTGACAGACCGCATGAGATTAGTCATACTGGTGATGATGTGATATAAATTATTCACTTGCATTCTTTGGGGAAGCTTCATCTCCCTCCAATCATGCTACCAAACCGTGGACTCCACTTGTTGTTTGATGAGCAATCCATTGAGTACCAGAGAGAGAGAGAGAGAGCAGCAGAACAGTCCATCCTTGATGAGATAATAATTCCTTTCCACCCATGTGTGACATACCTTCTGTGAAAGAGATGAAAGGGGAATGTGTGTGTTGACATAAGTTGACATTTGGGTTGTGTGCACAAAATAAGGTGAAGATGATGATACTAACTAAGCAAGGTTAGTGTCAGGTGGAATGATTGAACTGATGCAGGGGAAGAATAATGATACAAACAAATCAAAAAAATAATAATAAAATAACTAAACATCTTGTAAATATAAGAAATTAAAATCTATACAAACCATGTCTCTAAAGCATTCTTTCTCAGGGAAGTGCTGTACTATGGTGATAAGATGCACATTCCATCCTTCTAATGATACAATCCCCTTTCAGTGGCCAGAGAAAAGGATGGAATCATGGGAGAAATGTTTCCTCCTCTTTCCTAAGACAACAATGGCCATCAAAACTGTGACAGGTTATACATTCTAGGCTGTGCAGGTCACTGAAAGACCAAATCCACTGTAGCATGCAGCAATGTTCTTGAGAACAGACTCAGTACCAGTTTTTGCTGATTGGCTCTAGGCATGCCTCCATCAATCAAGACTTCACAAAAGCTTACCCAAAGGTTGGTTGGAGTTGTAGGCATCAGTGCTCAGTCAATGTTTCCCACGGAAATTAACTCAATGCAAGCATGCATCCAGAACTCCCTGGTGTTTGTTCCCCTTTTTATCTTTTCTCCATGACAATACATGGGTTGTGAGAAGAACACAGACAGGTCCTCATCAAGTTCCAAAGTAGCACGTCATGGTGGACAAGTGAATGCCAGAGGAGAAGCTGTCTTGTAATGCTGTTAGCTTATCATTAGTACCAACAGTAGATTCCAGATCAGCCTATATGCTGCATGGATAGAAACCTATTTACTTAGGGTAGGCATAAAATATTCTGTCAATCTGTACTTTTGTACAATTTTCTCCACATGTAGATTCTCAGCTTCGATTTTTGAAAATATACAATTCAAAATAGTGATGAGATTAGGCATCAGCATGGTTATTAGATGCTTTTCCTGCTTCGAAGATTACCATTTAAGATGGTTAATTCATCTTGGTAGGATCTAACATTATGACAGACATCTTTTACTTGGGAACCCATGGTGGAAAGGTGAAGCGAGAGAAGGGAAAGGATGTGGGTGCCAGGGGAGTCATGAAGCCACAAGGAAAGCCATGTTTTACTGCAGAAAGGAAGGGAAAAGGGTGTCACCATTGGAGGAGTTCATGGAGCTTTTAGAGGCCAAGCTTGTGACTTTTAAAAGGCCTCACGTGATGATTTTGGAGTCTTTCCCAGTGGAGAAGTTGGAATTGGCAGCAGTGCTTTGAAGCAGCATTGAACAAAGCCTACTCCCACCTTTTTTTGTATGAAAGAAAGGAATCATCACTTAGCCTACTTTTGATCTCTTCTGCTGCAATTCCAGTTCAATCCTGAGCCCATGCATCCCCTCTGGTAAAGCTTCATTCCTTACATGATTTGCCTCTTTTGGATCGCCAAAATTAGCTAGCTAGGGTGGTAATGGCATACAGCTCCTTCACACCTTTGACCCACAATAAAATATGAGAAAGGATAAGTGGCATGTGGTATGATCCACTTGGGAGAAAAGCTGAGAACTGCGACTGTTCCATATTCAACACTGACAGTTTACCCTTGAGAGGATCAGCTTACAACAGTGTACCATGCATGCATGCAGATTACATCCAACCACTTAAATCTGTGCATATGCCTTGCTGGTGATCTATTAAATGTATGCGTTGCTGGGAAATGTAAGTGACATTTCAATAAAAACCTGATGACCAATAAGAAAAATCTACATAAATGATATTTCAACAGCATAACCTGCATACGTGTTGCTTAGGGTGCCAAGTGCAAGCTACAAAAAATCCCAACATGTCCAGCAAACACTCCTACATGTGTCCCTAGTCATTTCATGGGAAACCCTCGCCAGCAGAAGAGAGGAGGCTTGCCGGCCTTGGGGGGTGTGAATAGTTAGTTGGTCTATATGTTTCCTTGTCTGGACATTCGTCTTACAGTCGCCTGCATGAAGCCTTGCAGCGTGAGTATTTTTTATGCTTTGTAGTTAGATTTATGTACATTCTCATTTATCATTCTTGGAGGGGCACGAGAATTCCACCTGCGATCTTGTCTGTTCCACTTTGCCACCTCTTCATTTAATCCATTGTTTTCAGCATGTTTTTCACAAAAAGATGGACGTGGAAAAGAAAATCCATGTGATCTCCATCCACATCCACATCCACATCCACATCCACGAGTAGAGAAGGTGACACTTACACTTCGATCCTACCAGTCTCTCTCTCTCTCTCTCTCTCTCTCTCTCTCTCTCTCTCTCTCTCTCCGTCTTTACCCAAAGAAGAGGACAGGGGGAAATTATTAAGATAGATACGCATGCATGCCTTTGTCATGGACAAGCTGATGGCCGTGATTTCGAGTGAATGGTAAATCTGGCCACAGCGTCACTGCATTAGCTCTCTGTGGTTGTACCATGGCCTCCTTAAGTTCAACCAGGGAATGATGGGGGATGAGACTTCGAGTTGTGTATGATTGTGTTTGGCTGAAGGAGGTGAAGGACCCGCCAGTTGTGCTTTCCATGCCAGTGGAGAAGAAGAGGGTGACATGAAAGCTGCAGTGTGACGCCTCTGAGCTCACTCCATCGTCATCGCGCAACCTCATGGGACAAGGGACGCTGCACCATTATCAATGCCTCACAGGCAGTAGTGCTCTTCAATCTTTTCCTTACGAACCTGCTCTGGTCTTTTCCTGATAGGCCAAAAGTACAGCGCAGAGATGCCATGCCTCGTCCACCAACATTAGAAAAGTCATAAAGCGTCATCCGATAACCGATTCATCTCATTCTTGTTTTTTTTTATCTCAGTCATCATCGTTTTGAATAAAAATAATTAAATGTCAAGAAAATGTATTTGATGATATCAGATGAATGATTGAGATGTTGTAAGGTAAGATAAAAGAACCACGTATCAGAAAGAAGAAGAATGAATGACTTTCCGAAATAGCATATTGATTAGAATCGAGATCAACATAATCAATTCGATGATTCATTGATTCCAAACTAAATTTATACAGTTTGATTAAAGTTTCTGATTTTTTAAAACCAAAATTGATAGTTCACAATTTTTTTAAAAAAAATATTGTGATTTTTTTTTCTTATTTTAAATTATTTTTTATTTAAATTATTTTTAATTAAAATTTGATAATTTTAACAGAACTAGAACTGGAACTATCAGTTTCAGTTTTGATTCCAAAACTAATCATATACGATTCAATTCTGATTCTTAAAATTTTAAAATCAAAATTATTATTTATCGAATCAAAATCGTCAATTTCATAACGAATATTTGGTCTATTCCAAGGGATCTATATAATTTGCAAACCTCATATAGAATGCTGTACATGGTTTGTGTTAGGAGATATATACATATACATATATATATATATATATATATATATATATATATATATATATATATATATATATATATATATATATATAATCTTTACGGGCCATTTCTCTACAGCTTGCTGTGTGAAATAATACTGGGGGTTAAAGAATGCATGGCCAAGTTCGAGCAGGCAGATGCATGTGCAAGCCACCAAGATGGACCTTCGCAATGGTTGAGTCCTGTGGCAGCCGAGGTAAACGTGATCCATGTCCCTCAGATATACCTGCTCAGAACAATCTGTTGGGTGTGGAGAACAGTTCTTCCTAGAAAGGGTCTTATCACGAGGAAGAGACCTAATGAGAAGAAAAAGATGGTTGCTTGTCAGCATTCTCAACCTGCAGGCGTTGTTTCTATCAGTAATGTGATCCGAAATGTGTCACGGCACCACGCTAATTAACCTTACATCATTGACATTACACGGCTTTTTGTTTACCCAACCAAGCATGTTTGCATCTTCAGTATTGGCTGAAGTCAAGCAGAAATTTCAGGCCAAGTGATTGCTTGCTTTTAATCTGTGTTGTTGTAGGAATAGGATAGAGTTCGGATTGCTGGTCGTCGACAGTACAACGCATGCAAGGACTTCCAGTTTCTGAATCTAAATTGAGCTTCTCTGTTCATTAGGTTAAAAGCTGGACATCAATTTGTCCTACTTAGTTAAACACATGTGCAGGTAGAATCAGACGCGTATATTCGAAGATAGATTGTTACATGAGATTGTCATCTTCACATGCTTCATATGGAATGATGTCTCACATCCTCCTCTGAGCAGACGAAAGTATGAGTTACTGATGAGACTGCACAAACAGAGAGGGAGAGAGAGAGAGAAAGGTGGGGATTAGCAAGGAGACAATATAGAGGAGAAAACTGGGGGCTCTGGAGGTCACAATGATAATATTTAACGCATCATTAAAGACTGTAGCATAAGAGATGAGAGAGAGAGAGAGAGAGAGAGAGAGAGAGAGAGAGAGAGAGAGAGAGAGAGAGAGAGAGAGAGAGAGGGAGAGGTGTATATATTTGCTTACAGATCCCTTGGTGATGGCTTACATGTATCAGGATAGAGGATGTTGTGGTGCTTCTCCACCGAGGAATAGAGGAGATCATAAAGGCTGTGGTGTGGGAATCTTCGTCTTGATCAACGAAAGGCCTTTTAATGGAGGAACAACTCAATCCCTTGGCAGCAACCCATCTCCTCCAACATACCCTGAGAAGCCTGTGCATCCACAAGAGCTCCCACTGGGTCTACGCCGTGTTCTGGAGGATCTTGCCAAGAAACTACCCACCACCCAAGTAAGCATTAACATGTGACATGATAGAGGAAGAACATGCATAAGCCACAATATTGTTCAGCTCTTAATCTTTGTTCTGGTAGGTGGGATCTTCAACGAGGGTTTTATGACCGAACTGGAGGAAACAGAAGGAACTGGTAACGATCATTTGGATTTCCTCACACCTGGAAACTGGTACTCATCCATTCCCATAAACCCCTCTCTCTCTCTCTCTCTAGGATACTCGCATGGGAGGATGGATTCTGCAACTTTGCTGCTTCCACCTGTGAGCAAGATCGTCAAACGAAAGGTCTCCATCCTGACCTCTTCTTCAAGATGTCCCATGAGATCTACAACTATGGAGAAGGGTTAGAGACATGCCACTCGTTTGTCATCTTTAGCAACTTGATGTTGCAGTCTTCATGTTCCTGTTAATTGTTTTGGCAGACTGATTGGAACGGTTGCAGCTGATCACAGCCATAAATGGGTGTTCGACGAACCCCAAGATCATGACACAAGTTTCCTGTCGACATGGAGCAACGCTACTAATTCCGTAAGCGTGCATGCTGCTCTCCTTGCTTCTTGTTTTTGGACGAAAGAGAACCAAGAATTCTAACTCCGGGACGGTCTTTTTCTATCTCAGCAACCGAGGACATGGGAGGCTCAGTTCCAATCTGGTGTCCAGGTCAAATCCATGGCCTGAATCTAAACAGATCCATCTCCCTTCCATCAAAACTCTTAGACTGACTTGCTTCTCACCTTCGATGCAGACCATAGCGCTGATAGCAGTAAGGGAAGGTGTGGTGCAGCTAGGATCCCTCACCAAGGTCTCTCTCTCTTATCTCCTCCAACTACTCTCTCCACCAAGAATTCCATGCATCGGTGGCTTAACTAGCTTTGTTCTTCGTGTGGGGGGAACATGGCAACGCAACGAAGGTGATGGAGGACCTGAGCTTCGTCATTCTACTCCGCAAGAACTTCACCTTCCTCGAGAGCATTCCCGGCGTCCTGCTACCGCACCCCTCGTCGTCAGCCTTCCTGGTGAGCATCGACGGTTGCTGCGGCGGCGGCGGCCCTCAGAATTGGCCAGTCGACGCCGGGGCGCCGCTCGTCCCACCAGCCGAGTTTTACGAGGTCACGCCATCGATGAGCAGTCTGGAGTCTCTCCTCTCCAAGCTCCCGCCGGTGGTGCCCCCGCCGGAGATGCCGGTGCTCATGCAGAAGCCCTCCCCGGGAGTGATGGAAGCGGAGAGGGTGGCAAAAGAGGAGTATGGGCATCGGAGTGGCATATTGGAGTTGGATGGTGAGTGCAGCAGCTCTGTGCCTTACCATGTCCATGTGAGCAAAGCAGATGAAGGGTTCTAAAGCAGTAAGTAATCTGTGGAAACTATGTTTAGGTGTTTAGTGCCATTAAGAACTTTATTATTGTATGTATCTACGATCTTGATCTGCATATGGTTCAATGAGGCAGTTCTAATTCAATCTACTGGTTCTTATAGTTGAGAGCCTGATGTAACATCGACATATACCTTGATGATGTGATGAGCACTCAAACTCAAATGCATATCCATGAACAAATCATCACTGCCACCTAAAACCTCAACCTGGACAGTTTAATGCTGCAGCTTTCAGGTTCAGCAGTAAACTCCTCTGTTTCCAAGAAGTCTGAATAGATCAAACATCCTTAATATGTCAACTCTTTGAGGTGACTGCCAGGCAACTTCATCTTGCTTAATATGTCATCAACTCCATAGAGTTGTGATACATGCATACTCTTGAATGTTACAGAAAATAAGTGAATTTTAGATCAGAGGTTTTATCATTTTACATTACACTCAAATTTATTCCACTATGATAGATATAAAATTGCTGGTTTCTTGCTCTAATTATCCATCAAGCATGGCAAAACTTTCTGTCATTTAATCCGGAGTGGGGGGTCAGTAGCCATGAAAATATTGCATATGCCAACACCAGAGCAAATAATGTTGCAAAAAATGGTTGCAACTCCAAGCAAGATTTATTATTCACATTGGTAGATTCTACCAATGTTTGTGTCTCTTTATGTGGACATGCCACAAAACAAAACAACACAACTGGAGAAAGGTGGTGTTTATTGTGAGGTCTCCTTGTGTTTGGTGGGCTATAAATGTATTTAATTGGTCAATTACTGATCTGTTCTGCATGAACAGAACATATTTAGCATGTGGAAAATTAGAAACAATAATGACAAGGAACAGTAGTAACTTCATGCATCAATTCTGTTCCTATAAATGAGAAATAACATGAAGAAGGTAATGCAATATCTACCAATGTACACATAAGAGGTTAATGAGTTGCCTCTTGGAATACGTATTAATATACATGTATATTGATGAGTGGGTTGCACTTATATATGGCTTATGTTGATAAGTGAATGCATTCACTTTGACTTTTGGTTATTTCCAATATTGCATCCACTGAATTATATTCCTTTGTCTTTGAAATCTTCATATTAGTATTGTGACTATATTAAGATGACATTTGTGCTTCATCATTGAACTCCAAGAAAGAAATGCTTCCCTCATATTAGGTTAAGATAGTCTGAACAAAATACACTTCATTTGAATATATCAACTAACTTAACCAAATAAAGTTTCTGAGATCAAATTTGATTGTATGGATCAAATCCACTTCCATGAGTTGCTATTTGCACTAAATAAAAATATGATTATAAACCTAAGCATGTTTGGAGTTGGGTAATTATAGAGACGCTTTGGGGTATGATAGTACTTTGAGGTCGGCGGCAGCTGACGTGGAAGTACATGAGACGCATGCTCAGCAATGATTGGCCCGCAGGGGACGACAAAATCCCGATAAAATGGCACGAAACTAAACGCACCACGATGAAGACCGACGATTCCACCCCCACAGACATTTACCACGTCGGGTCCCATCGCCACGACGTCCGGATCAAGGTACCGTGGGGCGCGTAACCGAGCGCGTCAAAGATGGGCGTCGATCGAGATGAATCTAGGTTGCGGCCCGAATCCAACGGGTAGGATTCACCGAAGATCAGAGTCCACGGAATCAGGTCCGTGAATTATGGTATCGCCGAATCCAGAGCACGTGCTCGGGATCTATAAATAGGCGGAAAGACGCCGAAGCGGACGCGATTTGGGAAAAGGACCGCGACAGCGACAGAGAATTCGGTGTTCCAGGCGAGAGTCAGATCTTGATTACGATTAGAATCCGAGAAGATGGGTTTCCTGTTTCTTGTTTTCTTTCGCTGCGTTTCTCCATGGGAATAGAATTCTTGTTCTACTTCTGCTTGTGTTCGTGCGGTTTGATGTGTGGTTAAAGATTTTGGTTTCTCGAGATGGTTTTCGGTAGGCAAGGTGTGATCTTGCCGTATACTGAAGGATTCGATCGGGTGTATTTGCTTCAGAATAGATGCTGAGCTTTGTTTCTTTCAATCTTTCAGGGGGAAATCGAAAGATCTATGTCATCTTCATTGATTCTTTCCGTCAAGTTTTATTGAGCGTTGGTTCGGATTCGCGGAGTTTATGGCTGTGATTTTTAACCTTCTCTCTCGTTGGATTTGGGGTGGAAAAGGTCCTGAAACTCCCAATTCATCTCCGAGTTTTACGTACGATTCCTACACGGGGTTTAGGGAGCCGGATTCTTTGAAGAGTGCAGCGAATAAGGGGCCTCGAATCCGATCGAATTCGAGACGAACCGTGAAGAAGCGTCCTAACCGGGAGGAACGGCAGATCGATAAGGAGTACGACGCAGTCCTCGTGCCCTCTGATGGGGGATGCATGTCCGGGACCGAATCCGATGATTCCGATTGGTCGATCGGGTGGTCTGAACCCCTTGACCCTGAGTTCCACTATGAGAAAGAGGCGAATGACAGCTTTGCCGTCTTGGTCCCATGCTATGGGCGTCGTCGTTTAGAGCAGGTGGTGAGCTCCAAGAAGCATGTTTTGGGTTATGTCGATCTCAGGGACCATTACGGTAAAACTGTCATGCAATCCTTCTTTGTTTTTCTGGCATTAGCCCCCCCAAATTGGTTGATTGACTTGCATCCCAGTACAAAATATGTTTTCTCTTGCACATGTTTACACAACATTTCATAATTCAGTATATAGCTAATGATCATTTTGTGATGTTTATATCGATAGAATGTTAATCATTTGTTTCCTAATCACAGAAATTTGTTTGGAGAAGCACCACCATTGCTTTTCTTGGAAATAAGATAGGTATCTAAATGCATTGAGAATCTTTTTTAGAATAACATAAACAAGATTTCTGACAGATGAACTGTCATCATTTCTCTTTGGAAACTGTACTAATACTGTTAGTGAGCGGCCTTAATAAGCCTTGATTGGCTATATGCAGTTTGTGCATGTAACATTGCTTTGAAGACAGCTAGTTTCTACATATTGATTTTAGTTAATGTGCTCTGCTTTGGCTGACCTCTTTCCCAAGTTTTCACTTTCAAGGACTTGTTAAGGGGACCTTGTTTGTTTTTGTGTGTGTATGCACATGATCTCCTGCATGATTCCTCTCCTAAGCTAGGTTGACCCCTATGATTTTTCACTTAGAGAAAATGTCGTTTCATGATGTCGTGATCTTTATATCTCCGTTCTGTTTTTGTTGATGAATGACTTGATAATACTAGTTGCATTACCCATTATTTAGCTTTTAAGAATTGGGTAATTGAAGCAATCCATTCATGATCTCTTTTCTCAAATAAAGGAGGATAAGGTTGACCGGGAAGTTGGCAGTGCTTTAGAGCTATAAGGTACATTGTTCTATAATGTTGTTGGAGTTGAATTGTTTTTGCCAGTAATGCTTTAGTGTTCTTGTATATGTAAATTAGGCTATCTCAAGCCCATGAATAAACAAATGTTTTCTTGATCAAGGTTAATGATATAGTTTGGTCTTCACAAATCTGCCTAATAGGCATTCCTTTCCGAAATATTACAGTTCTGTGTCTAACTTGCACTTTTCTTATTTCCATGCCTATGAATATGCCGAAGTTCTTACAAGCTATGCTGAGAATTTTTGTTGACACCACTTTATTACATGAATTTTGCAATTTTAGTCTAGATGTAACTTGGTAAGCTTCTTAGTTAGTAAACATCAGCAATGCAGTTAAGATACTGGTTGCTTTTGTATGAAATGCTCAAATTGGTTCAACACACTGGTTTATATGTAAAAACAGTTGTTTCTGAGGAACGCAACCTAGGTATTGCAATGCTGGATGTATTTGAGTATGTAGGTAAAACCACCAATATGTTCTATTTCCCTATAGATCCATCACCTTCTTTGAGTGGACACCACTTGCTTGTAGGGTGGGTGCCACGTATATTTGATATGGCACGTCTTAACAAATGGCACAGACTTGGTTTCAGAAATTTGTTGGCTAGATACAATCACACACAAGTATGTATTTCATATCCTCATGCACTCTATGCATCAATGTGATTGATTCTGTTTATACAGGTTATATAAGGTAATGGTGGTATATGTCCGTGTAGATGATACCATCTTCATGCAAATTGCTCGATCACAAAACCCCCATTCTTGCTCAGCCTGGCTGATACAATTTTGCTTTGCATTGCACTGCATATGCTGTCCCTTTAATATATGCTTTTGTGCATTAACTATCTCGGATAGATAGCTATTCCTTATTCATTTAGTGTACTCTAAGCGCCTTGGTATACATATCTTCTGCTTTGCAAATTGGTGAAGTACAGAGTGTCATGAGAGATCAACCATCCTGCTTGTTTTACTGACCCTGTCCTTGGCAGATTACAGTGGTGGTCCAATTTTTAAGCACTTTAATGCAATATCCAAGACACCAAATTCCACTTTGTTTATCTAGCTTTCTGGATTTTCCATGGCCGTAGCACCCAATTTCAGTACAGGATAAGTGCAATTTTGATAGCTTCTGAAAGTTCTTCAACATAAAGTTTTGGATTCACAACATGCTGGTGGACCTAACCTCACTTTAGAAACTTTATTGTGAAAATGCATTTTAATTCTTCAGCATTTCCCTTTACATTGTTGATAGTTTGAGGTTCAGGTTGCATGTTACAGATCTATTTCTGTTTATGAATGCTTTGTTTCTAATGAAGATGCTCTATAGTTAGGTATTGGGATTTGAAAGTTTCGACTTCATTTTTATGTTTATAGGATGTTAGTGATAATGTGATTTTTTTTTTTTTTTTTGCGTGTCTTGTATTGTTTGGCAGCCACCGATTCTGATCCTGATACTCCCCCAAAAATTTCCGTTGAATGCAACTTTATGTATGGTTGATTAATTTAATTTTTCTTTTCTTTATAACAAGCTTGTTTGCTTCAAATTCAATGGAATGAGAATGAGCTGAGAGTATCAGTGCAGAATAAAATTTGGGTACTACATTTATATCTGATGTCTCAATTGTTTTCTAAACGTGATTCCATCCCCTGGCTTGTTTTGTTCTGTGATCGACATATATGTATGTTTTTGTAATAGCAACATACACATTGTTCCTTGGGCTGATGTTAACTTTAAATTAGTATTTGATGATTTGAATTGGTGTTGACATTTATTATTTTGTTTTGCAGATGGCAAAAGGGACATTGAACAGTGGCTTGCAGAACAATTGTCAACATGATACTGTTCTTTATATTACTGAACATATGGAAGATTTTGGTGCTTCAGACCAAAACAAAAGCCAAAAAAAGAGAAGAAAAAGGAGAAAATCGATTCAAGAATTAAGAAAGGACTTGAAGGATATAAAGTCTTTGCCGGACTGCCGATGGTGTAAATAAATCAGATGCAAATCATCCATTCCAAATTGCAGAGTAAAGGTATCAGCAAAGACAATCATCCTCAATAAATATTCAAATTTGACTTGGAATTACTAAAGTTGGCAATATGCTTTTATTCATTATCTCCTTGCTTTCTGCCAAAAACCCAAAGCTTCTCCAGTGCTTTACATTTTTTTTTTCCCTGTATAAATGTCTACATATGGAACCATCCTTTACATTTTTCTGTAAATATTATGGTCCAGGAAGGTTGGAAACTCCTTGTGGCCTGTTTGGTAGGCAGGCAGTATTCTAGCAGCAACCATGGGACTTATAGCTAGTTCAGTTGCATGGATTGACACTGAATGAATAATATGAATTCTTCAGTTAATTTTTTTCTGGTTCTTATTTTCTCTTTTCTAATAGAATATATACCAAGCCCCAAAATCCCATAAGAGGGTGTAAGTGTGTACTATATAAATCATTTATTGCAGAGAACATCACACCTAAGTGGGGGGGATCAGAATCACTGATTCAAGATGAAGATATCTGCTGGTGATGTTTTCAGTGCAGGCTTTGCTGTAAATTTACAAGGAGTCTCTACTGTGAAAACAAACCCATTGGGCTTCTCATGAAGTAGTTGTGGCCCATTTGTTCTTTTTCTGTAGAATAAAGGTTTAGCTGTGAAAAACAAAACAAGAACTAAGAAAATAAGTTAAGACCTTGTGATTGTATCCTTAGTCTTCATGGCATGCATGCTTCAACTATTATTCAAGACTTTCTTGATATTTTGTGTTAAAGGTAGTCTTAAGCATCCATAGTAGATAGATAATATAACATGCATAATCAACTTAATTACTGAGGCAATAATCTTATGTTATACATGTTGGAAGCCACAAAACTAAGTGGGCACCTTCTTTTGGTCAGCAGACCATCCATCACCTGGCCTTTACTGACAAGAGCTACTGAGGCTTCTTTGGAGCAATTTTGTTGGTCACCTTCCAAAAGTAACTGGTTATGATAATTTAGCTCAAGCAAACAAATACCAAGCTTTGTTATATGCTATTGGTAATTTCATTTGCTTGTATAATTGCCAAAAGTTTGTGTTTAAAGCCAGAAATGAGCACAATCACAAGTTTGTTGTCATTTGAGGACAATTCATTGTGCAGCAAAAATTTGAAGGATGATTTCCCTAGAAATACTCATATTTTGGGTATTTCCCAAAAATCACCCCCTCTTTTATTTTTTTGAATAATATTTTTTAATTAAAAAATCTAAAATATCCTTCAAAACTTTTTTCATCCATTTTTTATAAGTTTTTAACTGTTACAGAATTTTAATTTGGCTCGTATATAATGTTCTTCAATGGCAGTGTTGTATGGATATATTGAAAACATTATAAATACTATTGAAAAATATTATCTTATAGTTAGTTTGATTGATGTTAGAAATATATTTAGATCGTTTATAGTATTTTTGTTATAGTGGCTAAAACATTATAACATAACAAAAATATTTTTGAGAGATAATTTTGATATTTTTAAAATTAATAATACTGTTTGAAAAAAAAATTAAAATGAGGATATCAATTGACAAATATTAAAGTCTGAGTATTTTCTAGGAAAATCATCTAAGTTTGAATTGTAGAAACTCTTATACAAAATTTGAACAGTAATGTGGACAAATAGTTGTGAAAAATTTTAAATAATTATATAAATATTCATGAATATAATGATTTTGGTGCAATTTCTACATTACTTCAAACAGAACTATTTCGATAGAGTGAAAGAGAGACATCTTTTATAAGTATTTAAGATAATTCATCAAAATGATGCCCAATGTTTTACAGTGTATAATAGTTGCTGACTTGTATTGTCCCTCAAAAGCATTCAGAGAATGATTTACTCAGTTAAAACCTCATGAATTATTGAGTCCATAGAAGAATGTTTATTGTTACTTTCAATTTAGAAACACTTCCAATTCTATGGATCACAAAGAAATTCACTAAGCCACAACATCAATTATGTTATTGAGATGAAGGGAACAGACAAATACATACAAAAAACAGCAAATAAGAACATTATATATGTGCTTAATGGGAGAGGAAAATATTGTGCTGTTCTAAACAAACAAAATGCAATTAATTAAATTAATGTCACTCCATCATCTATAGGTCTAAATTCTAAATACAACTCACTAGTAGTGAGGCCACTTAAAAGAGAAAATTTTGGATTTATCAGGTCATGCATCCATCAACCTCCAATCTGAGTGAGGTCTCATCATGGCTGAGAAAATAGAAATCATGCCTCAGAGCACAATGCTCTATTGTGAGATTTTATGTATGAATAAAGGATTGGTTCCATATGGTGAATACATTCTTAATCATTCCTAGTGAGTTAAGAATGAAAATAATGAGCAATGTCTTGGTTCATTTTGGGTCTTACTAACTACAACTCAAAATCATCAAAAGGAAATCAATAAATACAATTGAGAAAATTGATTTAGAATTGGGAAGTGTTAGTTCTATGGATGATTGGCAAAATAGAAGAGAAAGTTAAAGAAGGAAAAGTAGGCCTTTCTTTAAACAACTCAAGATCTATCTTCTCCACAAACATCGAAGAAAACTACACGAAAAAGAAAGACCATATTTGTTACTTGGAGTTCTAAATCTCAACATTCATTAGAAGAATTAGGTCATAATGTGTGAACAAACTAAGCTTGACGTATGTCGATCTCTTACCGATATAAAAAGTCGTAAAAATATCCATAAAATCATCAATAAAATATTAGAACCAGATATCGCAAGAATAGAGTGATTAGCAGTAGCAAACACAGACAAATGTAGCTAAATAACTATGAAGTAATACAAACCAATAATACTATAGCAAAAGAAGATTCTTATACATGTACATCCATGGATATCATGGCATGTACAGCTCGGAAAGAGCACTCAGGACCTGCACTTTCAGCCTCAACTGGAAGATATAGTCGGCGGTGTGCAGGAAGAGCTGCGCTGCCGGCAACTGCCTCCCACCCGGCACGAGCCGCTGCAGCTCCCTCACCTTCTTCTGGACCGGACTGCGAACGGCGTGCCTCCCTTTGCCCCTCATCGGCCTGGCAATCGAGTCGCGCTTCCCTCTTGCCGCCCCCAGCCGTCGCCGATGCATTAGGAGGGAGGAGGTGATGATGGGGGCAAATGTGTGATGGTAGGGAAGAGAAGAGAGGCGTGGCTGAATGATGGAGAGGAGAGGAGCTTATAAATGAGCAAGAGACGGATGAGTGCGAGAGAGAGAGAGAGAGAGAGAGAGAGAGAGAGAGAGAGAGAGAGAGAGAGAGAGAGTACAAGAACGCCATGTGCGCCACTCGGACGAAGATGCTAAAGCATGGGGGAGGATTTTTGTCGTCTTGCTGGATCGGGGCCCCCGCTGTGGATGCCACGTCACGTCAGCCGCACGCGTCTGACAGCCGTCGTGCCTGTAGGGGACAGCGTCTGGTTTACTACGATACCTACAGAGAGAGAGAGGGAGAGAGAGAGACTTGACGTGGCTTCATCTACGTTTGGCTTGCATGCATGTCTTCCCTGAAGCCTCGGCTGTAAGCAGCTGTCGAACCTAACGTTCGCAGCACCAGTTTACACCCAAAGGAATTCATCTCTACCATGCAATGCATGCGCGATCACGAGCTCATCGCCGTTGGTGGTGCAGTGCTCGAGATTCGCAGTTGGTCCAAGAAAACTCCCATCGTTCCTTCTCTTTTCTTTGCACCGCAAACACCGAGTCATGTTGTTACTGTCTTCACTGATCCAAAGCTACTATATTTATCCGTGATAGCTATGCAACCTTATCTTGCGACTAAAGCAGAAGGCCAAGAAATGAGATGCCACAGGCATGTGGTGGTGCTCAAGAAGGTCAGCAGCCTCCGTTCCCGTTTCAGATACCGAGTTGTTGCCACATGGTGGTTGATGCACATTTATTCTAAATAATGGCACGGTTTAGGTAAACTAATGATTGCAGCTTGTCCAGGGAGACCTAAATGAGCAAGATTGGACAGCTGAATCACAAGTCTGACCTAATTTTTCAGCTCGATCATGAGGACAGTGGAGGGATGTGTGAGTAGTGCTTTACCATGCATGACCTATGGACATGAAGGTGGTGATCTACACATCTAATGATTTGCCTTTCATGCCATGTATTTGTGTCTGCATGAGCATATTTCATGTCAACCTGTGATTGGCACATGAAATATAGATACTTATCAGAATCTCTAGTGGGGTTTATGGTTCTCCAACCTGTATCCAACCCATTGTCTTACATTATTTGTTTCCTAACCACAATCACATACTGTTCTGATGAAATATTTGGATGAATTTTCTGGAAACTGAATGATGTTCCCTGCAAAGATTTGATTGTCTTTTACTTGCTGCATAGTAATCCTAATGGTTCTTGCAGTTACTGTTCAAACAAAAAGGAAAAGAGAGGCACTGAATTAAAAGCAATCCTCCATTGCAAAAGCTCAAAACTATGATCAGCTAAATGCTGGCATGATGTTTCCTGAGCTTTCTAATCTCCCAGAACAGAACACAAGATGACATCTCAAGAGCAGGCGCCAAAATGGGAGTGACAACCGAGAGAATGCTGTGTGCGTGAGCTGTATTCGGTTCGAGCTGAGCTATATGCTCAAATGATGCAAGTGAGGATCGACATGGGTATGCAGCATCAAATCATTCTGTTGAAGGCCACCATCGACCGTACTCTACACCGTCTCTTGCTTCCTAGGTTTCCTCCGGTAATACTGTCGAGCGTTTAGCAGTGGTAGCCATCTCGGCTTGAGAGAGACAGGGAGAGGGGGTGGGCACAATGAGCTGTGTTCATGTGAGGTGGGACGCCATCCCCCTCCTCATCACTACAAGGAACGGGATGGATGCTGTAGATAGAGAGGTGTCATGTGCTTCCATGTGCACCCGCCCGTTCTAACAGCTAAGCAGGAAAGGGCCAACACCATCACGCCTCCTCTCCTCCCTCATGGCCGTGCTTTGTCATCGACAACAACCCCTCTCTCTATCTCTTTCTCCTCCTCCTCCTCCTCCTCAACAAAAGTTGGCCATGTCCCCTACCTCGTCCGCTTATGGTCCCTATCATGCCACCACTACCATTGCTACTACTACAGCTTAATTATCATTGATCGACGTATATCTAATCTGTATGTTAACAATTGGGCGCAAACAACACTGCTTTCGAAGATTGTGTACTAATTATTTGCGTAGGTTGAGTTCATACACGGTTGGAAGATATGTGATCAGTCAGCACATGCAGTGTTAGGGAATTCTTAGGCATTGCTTAATTATATATGTTGCAAGTGAGTGGGTGGACCTGCTGCCTCATTAAGGATCACATTATTACGACTACACGATGACTTATAGTTGATGTTACCTTGAAGCGAGGGCATTATCTAGTCACTCTCAGTGCCATTAACTTGTGCTTCAACCAGGTTTACGTTTGGGGATGCTAGAATGAATATATATGTATGTTATGGTGTTACACTTGCTAGTCTTGTAAGAATATATATTATTTCACGTTTTCGTTTTCTTGTGTAGGGTATATATATATATATATATATATATATATATATATATATATATATATATATATATATATATATATATACACATGAAGAGGTGTGTCCGAAGAATTGGCATGGTATTGTGGGCCGAGATGGTGGCCCAGATAAGGCCTTGTAAGGCCCATATAAAGTTTATTTGTGGAGTATTATCAATGAAGATTAAAGAAAAAAAAAGATCATGGAAAAATTTCTGAGTCCTTCGAGTCTCACGTCTTATTCTCTTCCGCATGTAGCAGTAGTTCAAAGACGAATTAGGTCAAATCAATTTCGTCCATTTGAGTGCAAATGAAGAGGTCCAAAGAATTGGCATGGTATGGTATGGTATGGTATTGTGGACCGAGATGGCGGCCATTATATATATTCTACAAATCAAACACCGGTAAAACACAGGATCTTTGTTCTCATAGCAATAATGGACCAGCCGCTGCTGCTGCTGCTGCTGCTGCTGTTGCGCGGACACAGAATCTGCAACCTACATGCCGTCTCTGCTTATAATAATAATAATAATAATAATAATAATAATAATAATAATAATAGATAATCGGTGCCAATTGATCTTAGTTGACTCGGATTTATTTGAGTTGAATTGATTTGTTTGACATGGATATCAAACCAATTTAATAAAAATTAAATTATTTAAATTTAGGTTATCTTTTTTCTCTAAATTATCCCACTAAATTATTTGGTTTGACATGGATATCAAACCAATCTAAAATTATTTTAGATTTTAGATTATCTTTTTTTTTTTAATTATCCCACTAATCTTGTTTTCATCTTCCCCTTTTTCCTCGCATTCCACCTCCCCACCTCTCTAGCACCTCCTCCTCTATTGCCCCCTCCCTCCCCTCCTCCTCACAACTTACCTAGATTAATTGTTGCACTTAAGTTACACTAATTCATAGCCTATATTAAAATATATATTAAAAAGTATATAATATTATCTAATAAATAAATAAAACTAAAAAATTTAAATTATCCTTAAAAATCTATTAATTTTTATATAAAATTTATCTTAAATTATCTAAAAAAAGTTGTTACTTGAGTTATACTAATTCATATAATATATATTTTTTAATATAAAATTAATTTTAATATATTATAAATACGAAAAGTTATACCAAATATCTTATAATAATATGCTAGTAGTTTTGAAAAAGTTTGGATTGGTTTATTGAAAATTAACTCAAGTTATACGTTATTATATATTCAACTAAAAAATATCACATTTAGAAACTTAATCACTCTAAACTCATAAGAAATTAAAAAAATAACATTATATATCTTAGAATCAAGTACTAGTTGATAAGTTATATTTTATCGTTATTGATACGATGGGCTCATGAGAGAAAACTATACAATTTTACCTTTTCAAAGCCCATGAATTCAGAAAAATACTTTTAAGGGTAAATATGACTCGACAATCTTATAAGTTCTTAGTTCCCCTATTCCTCAATTAATATAGGACTAAATGTCCATATCACTAATATTTTTTGAGAGATTTGGATTTGTTTGATGAAAATCAACTCAAATTATACTTTAGTTATGCTTAATCACTCAATAAAAAATTCAACACTCTAGTAGTTCTTCTGAAGAAGTATGGCTAAGTTTGATAAAAACTCAAAGAGTTATATTTAATCATAGATTCAACATAAAACTATCTCATTTCAAAAATTAATCATCATATATTTATAAAAAAAATAATTTTTTTAATAAATATATTAGCATCTCATCCTAGAAATTATGTAGAAGATTGAATAGTTTTGGTGAAAATTTAAGAAATTATATTCGATTCTATTAGGAAAGGGTTCGATACTAAGAGAGGGGGGTGAATTAGTGCAGCGATAAAAACATTGGTTTCGTAAAATCTTCGTACGATAAAAACTGAACTTAGAAGATAAATTGAAATCTCATGTTCGTAAATGTGTTGAAGATAGTAAGCAAGTAAAAAGGTTTGTAGTAAGGTAAATTACACAATAGAAACGCAAACCGATTTATAGTGGTTCGGTCGTCGTCGACCTACATCCACTCCTCTGATTCTTCTTTCGTCGAGGCCACTGTCATCCACTATCGATCTTCTTTCAACGGGCGAAGATCAACTACCCTTTTACACCCCTCTTCTCCTTTTTATCGGTTTAGGAGACAACCCTTAAAAGCACTCATTTCTCTCTTAAATATAAATCTAAACTTAGAGTAGAAGAGGAGGATTCTCAAGAGATTGCAGCAACGTTTTCTCACTTTTGAATTCTCTGTGCTTGTCTATGTTACCTAGGGATGAGACGGGTATTTATAGGCTTCAAGTGGATTCAAACTTGAAGCCTAAAAATATCTCATCCCAGGTTTTCCGGGTGCAGGCGGTACCATTGCCCAACAGTTCTAACACTGGGCGGTACCACCGCTTGTAGCCTCTCGGAGATTGTGCCACGACGGTGCCACCTATTGGGTCACCGTTTGGTCCTTTCATTGGGCCCAACACAGTCCTTACATGGGCCCTAATTGGGTTTGCCCAAATTCAAACCCAATTACGTGCTAACTATGAAATCTAATACATACTTATGCTAAACAAGTCCCTATATCTTAGTTTCTTCTGGCGATCTTCCAGCGAACTTCCGACGATGTTCCGGCGGACTCCCGGCATGCTCTTGGACTTTACGACGATCTTCTTGGTGAGTTCTGATGAACTTCTTCTGGCAAGCTCTTGGACTTCTCGGTTGGTTCTTGCAAAACTTTTGACAAACGACTGGATTTCCGACAAACTCTTGAACTCCCAACGAAATCGTGTCTTTGACTCCGAGATTTTATTTTGCTTTATGTATTGCTATTATAGTTAATCCTGCACATGTAAAAACACACTTCGATCTAGACAATTAATACCAAGCATTAATCATGTTGTCCAGCATGTCATTGGTCCCTCGACGCTTCGTCCAAATCTTCGGCGTATTATCCTCTCTTGCGGCCTATTGCCCAATCGGCCAGTTAACTCCGCAACTCCGATATCCTTAACGTAATATCCGCTCTTCTTGGCCCGATGCCCGAATCCATGGCCCGAAACCTTCTTTTGATACGTCGATCAATCCTCCAACTCGATGTCCAATCTTTTGATATGTTTTCCTCCGGCACAACATGATTCTTTCTACTTTAATTGTTTTTCCCTGATCGAAGTATCCTGCTTTACTCAAAACGCAGATTAAAACATAAACACTTATCAATTAGTTTCATCATCAAAATACAAGATTCAACAAATTCACACTCCACGTATTCAACACAAAAATATCATATTTAAAAAATCAAACATCCTAAATTCATATAGAAATAAATTAATAATAATAATAATATATTAGCATATCACCTTTGTAGTTTATGAGAAATTTAGATTGGTTTGTTAAAAATTTAAAGAGTTATACTCAAGTTATACTTTATCACATATTTAATCAAAAATATCTTATTTTAAAAATTAAGCACTCTAAATTTATAAAAATAAAAAACACACTAAGTATATTATTATCTCACTCTAATAGTTATAAAAATATTTGGATAGATTTTATTAAAATTCAATGGGTTACATTTGATCACCTATTCAACCCAAAAATACCACTATAAAAAATTATTCATCCTAAAATCATAAAAAAAATAAAAAATAATATCAAATATCTTATAATGATATATTAGTGGTTCTAGAAAAATTTGAATTGGTTTGATAAAAATACTTTGGTTACACTCGAGCTCATGTATTTGACAAAGTGTAATCCAATCCGTTACGATCCCAATCACCGGATTGAATTGGCTCACGAATCTATGACTTGAAATAGCACGATTCAAAGATATTATTAATTTTTTTAAAAATCTTTTAATAAGAACGAAATATAAAAGTTATAAGAGTGTCATAAGATGAAACCTAATGCCAGAAGTCTTTTTCTAATAAACTATAAAGAGAGATGTCAAGAAGACACCTCCAACATATTTCATAGTAACAATGTAAAGAAAAGACTCAGCTCACGAGACTGACATGTAGATGTGGTGATGGGCCAAAAGTCTTGAACTTTGTTCCAATCATTTTCCCCACTCAGATCAATAAATACAATATTATTTTCGATTCAGCTCTTTTGATGTGACCGATATAGTGGCAGTTTGTGTGTCCACCTTCTCACCAACTCGACCTATAGACTACATAATAATCCATAAAGTAGCTTAAAAATTTACACGCTCGAAATTTATCGGAAGACATTCCGAAAGTAGAAAAGCTATCACTATGGTGATTTTGATCGATTGCCAAAACTCGTGAAACTCGATCCAATCCGATAGAATCAAGCAAAATCCAGTATTGAAAACATTGTGCGCTCGTAAGACGAGGAAGGATGAAAGATTTATTTGATAAAATAGATATATTTATTTAATTATTTTTTGAAGAAAAAAAATTCATCTGATGATAGCGACGAGAAGTCATTCACGTCTGTCTGTCACGTCTATTTTTGTTAAGATGGAGAAGGAAAAAATCATAGATAATAAACTCTTAGAATCATTTAGTGGATGACAGACGACGACGAGGAAAAACTTACGATGGTAATAATAAAAAAAAGATAAATCTACGATAATTCTACAGGGATACAATAATATCTCGATGAGTGACAACATCGAGATCTCACGATAAGTTAAAGATAATGAACGAGGGGTGAGCATTAAAGAGATAATTTAAAAATTAAAATATTATTAAAAAAATAATATAAAAAAACTATATATATATATATATATATGTATATTATGGAGAGAAACTAATGCACTAATCGAGTTAAAAACCCACGTTGGCGGGAGAAATGACACATATAAACAGTTTTATTTCGAAAACCTCCTTTCCTAATTTTTTTTCTTAAATATTAGAAAAAATATAAATAGGTGGGCCCGCGTAGTTGTTTGGTAGTCGCAGAGCACTCTGCCACACCTTGTCATGTGTACGCAAGCCCACATGGCCAACTGAGGTGTAACTCGAGAGTTAGTGAAATGGGAAGTGGACAGGCCAATATTAACTTCACCCACGGTGCTACCAAATACGGAATCGTGGGACCATCGAGTGTATGGTAGATAGGAGACGAGAGAGGCAGTTGGGGAAATGCGTCTTGGGGCACTTTGCGCTCTACGATAGAAGTCACACACCATCATCGCCTTGAGAAGCAGGGGATTTGGAGAGAGAGGTGGTCATTTATTCTTCCTCCTCTCCTGCTCCCCACTCCCACTCCCAATCCCACTCCGACTTCCGAGCTTTAACTTTCGTACGAAGTGTCCCGGAAATAAAGGCTATGGCGGCTCGGAGGCTCGCATGTTCTCTACTGTCGCGCTCCGGCGCCGCTTGCGCTCCCTCACTGTCCCGCTCTGTGTTTGGGGGAGGTCGATTCTGACTCTGTTGAAATTAGATTTTTGTGTTTTTTTCTTCCTTTTTTCGGTTTATCTAATTTTTTAATCATAATATTAGCGAATCCGTTGTCAAAATCTCGTCTTGTAATCGCAGGGCTTCCCAACCCACCCACCCTCTCTTTTTTTGGTGTCAAATTAGATGTTACTGATGAATCTGCAATTATTATTATTTTTTGGTCGGCTGGCTAATCTCTTTTTTTTTTTTTTTTGGCATAAAGATTGAGCTTTTCTTTTATTTTCTTCGAGTCTTTCGATTTTTTTTTTTAGAGAAGACGATTTTTTTTTGTCCGAAAATTATTTGGAATTGTGATACTAGCGATTTATTCTCCTTTCGCTTAGGGTCAGTGCGAAATTTAAGGATTTTCTATAATTTTGTGATTCCCTGGTGCTATTAGAGGACGAAAATTTTGATCTTGTTTGCTTCTGATTAGGTTCTGTTTGGTTTGTTTGGAACATGAGACATGGCGACGTCGTCTGGGATCTTTCTTCATACTTGTAACTAAAAGGAACAACTTTGGGAACGGAGAGCAAAAGTCTAGCTTTTTGGTTGATGAACTATCCATCGTCAAATAAAACCTTTGTATAATAGACAACGAGGAGAAGATACCCTTATTTTGCATTTGATTCTGGTGGTCTTCTCAAGGCAAGGAATATTATGATTCTTGGATTCTAACGGTTCCATTTCTTGAGGATGGTCCATGTTGATACAAGCTATTGTGCAATTTGTAATTCTTTGATGTTCTAAAGAACCGAATCTGATTGCGCGATATAAATTGCTGACTGCAGATAGGATACATGGTTCAGCATCTGGTGTTCTTCGAGGGTTTAGCACTGCTACTGCAGTCGAAGAGCCAATTCAGCCACCAGTTCAAGTAAACCACACGCAGCTTCTAATAAACGGACAGTTTGTGGACTCAGCATCAGGTAAATTCGTCAGCTTGATTTGAATCAGAATCTCATTGTATCATATTGAAACTTGGGTACTTAATTCATCGTTTTCATCTCTATAGTTGCATTGCATAAAAACTGAGTTTTGGTTATTCCCTGGTACCAGGAAGGACTTTCCCAACATTAGATCCTAGGACTGGGGAACTGATTGCACATGTTGCTGAAGGAGACGTGGAAGATGTCAACCGAGCTGTCGTCGCTGCTCGTAAGGCTTTTGATGAAGGACCATGGCCTAAGATGACCGGTTATGTAATACTCTGAAGTTTTCATAAGGGATCATCTTTGTTATGTCTTAGATGTTTGGATTATGTTCTGTTGCTAGATCCTGTACTAGACTAAGATTGGGAGAAATTATTGATGCAGCAAAGATCATGCATACTCTATCGGTTTGCGGATCTGATTGAGAAACACAATGATGAGATTGCTGCACTTGAGACTTGGGACAATGGGAAGCCTTATGAACAGGCTGCTAAGGCTGAAATTCCAACTGTGGCACGGTTGATGAGATACTATGCTGGTAAATAATTGTAGATAGCTGTTGAATGTTTCACCCTTTTATCTAGTCTTAGTGATGCTTTTTTCTAGATGATAGATATCCAACTCCTTGAATCTACCAGGTTGGGCAGACAAGATACATGGACTCATTGTGCCAGCTGATAGTCCACATCATGTGCAGGTGTTGCATGAGCCCATTGGTGTTGCAGGGCAGATTATCCCCTGGAATTTTCCACTTCTTATGTTTGCTTGGAAGGTGGGGCCTGCATTAGCATGTGGTAACACTATTGTATTGAAGACTGCAGAGCAAACACCCCTATCTGCCCTATTGGTCTCAAAGCTATTCCATGAGGTTGGTGGGGCAATTGCAGGTTTTATTTTGTGTTTTATGGCCCAAGTTTCTGTATATTTATCCCAATATTTTCCCTTTACTAGTTCCCAAACTAGCTTGAATTAAAGCCAATAAAGTGTCACCATGACCATGGTTATCTTAAAGGTAACCTTCACCACAGATTGTCTATCTATTGGCAGGATATTAAACCATTCTTAAAGAGTTTTCTTTAATGTAAAGGATTAATATAATTACTGTGTCTTTGGATGAGTTAACCTTATATTGTCATTTGGAATATCTTGATCTTATCTTATTTCTTTGTGTTCTCCTCTTGTCCTACTGATCTATTTTCTATCTTCTGTGATGAATCAGGCTGGCCTTCCTGATGGTGTTCTTAATGTTATATCTGGATTTGGTCCAACTGCTGGTGCAGCTCTTGCTAGTCACATGGATGTTGACAAGGTACCAGAAAATTTCATTTTTGTATCAAGAATTTGAACTTTTTAGGAACATAAGATTTGATGCTACTTTCCACAGTGATGACTATTGCCCACATGCTGCACTCATTAGCTCACCCTTTGGCAATTTAAACTTGTATCTTTTACTTTATTAATTAAGTCACATCTGATATTCTTGTCAGTTTAGGCATCAGATGTAATGTGGTAAATAATATAAAAGAATATCATGTCTACCCATGCTGATGTAGAGCATTTGAAAAATAGTAATGTGGTAATGGTTTTACTGGACTTCGTAAATTTTGTTTGTAGATGCATAGAAACATCAAAAACAACCTATTTTCTTCATATGTTTGTAGCATGATTGAACCAAGAAAACTGCATAGTTAAAGTGGATTGTATGAACCATTTGGAACTTATTTTCTGAAGGATGATATCACTATATTGGCAAATTTGTTGTTAGATAGATTTAGGGTTGTACATGTATAAGGAGAAATCATGGTGGCTACTGTTAATTGCTAGGTTCCTCTGTCCTGTGATTTTTGAAGGAACAAAAAATTTAAAGAAGAAACAAGATGAGTAATTCCTAGTTTGTAATATGTGCACAGGCCTCTGTTATGATTGTATACAGAAGGAATGCTTATCATCCCATATTGGCTTCCTATTGAAGCAAATAATATTTAATTGGCATAAGGTGAAGTTTAGGTACATCCTAAGCATCATCTTCGAAAGACACATCACGGATGCCAGTGACATATAATATTTTTTATTACCTATCTTATATATCTAATCCCTTGCTATCATTATGGTCAGCTTGCTTTTACTGGATCTACTGATACCGGCAAAATTGTTCTTGAACTGGCTGCAAGAAGCAATCTTAAGCCAGTGACATTAGAGCTCGGGGGGAAGTCTCCAATAATCATAATGGATGATGCTGATATTGACCAGGCTGTAGAGGTTGCACATTTTGCTTTATTCTTCAACCAGGTTGGTGTATTCCTTTCCAATTAAATGTGTCTGTTTGGAGACATTTTTCCTGACGTAAATTGCCTTCTACAGGGACAGTGCTGCTGTGCTGGGTCTCGTACATTTGTGCATGAGCGTGTGTATGATGAGTTTGTAGAGAAGGCCAAAGTGCGCGCGTTAAAACGTGTTGTTGGAGACCCCTTCAGAAAGGGTGTTGAACAAGGCCCTCAGGTAGATTTGTGGTTCTCTTCTTGCTTTGTTGTTTTCTATGTTCTGGTACATGAATTCTTGGTGACTTGTCATCCCCTTGAACTTTGTACGCTTTCAAAGAGCTTCAGTGATCTATTTGTGAGGCACAGAGTAGCAGATATCTAATTGATGGAATTGAATTGATTGAAACAAGATATCGTGTCACTTAATTGTCATTATCTTTTGCATGATTTGTGAAAACTCATGTTTGCAAAGCTCAGTCTACTTTTTGAGATGTAGGCTAAAGCGTCAAAGTTCTTATACCTGCACAAAACCATATGGAGTTGTATAATTTGGCTTTTGCAAGATGGCTTCCTACATTTGGTGTAAGAGTGCTATGCCGGAGTAATTTCCAAAGAAAATGTTTTCTGCTCAACCAAAATATAATTTTTTCTGCACTTTCTTCTTCTCCACCCATGTCCAATCAAGCTATGACCTCCTGGTTGTTGCTTGTTACCTTTCAGTATTTGAAGAACAATTACCGATGTACTTATTAATCTCTGGATATCTCAGATCGATGAGGAGCAGTTCAGCAAGATCTTGCACTACATTAAGTCTGGGGTTGATAGCGGTGCCACCCTCGTGACAGGAGGTGATCGAATAGGAAGCAAAGGTTACTACATTCAGCCTACCATTTTCAGTGATGTAGAGGTATGGTTTGATCTAATACCATTTAGAAAATCTCCATGAAAGTACATCTATGCTCTAATCTGTCTGTGATGTATGGCTTTTCTAGGACAAAATGAAGATAGCAAAAGAAGAGATCTTTGGGCCAGTTCAAACGATCCTTAAGTTCAAGTGAGCACTATTTCTGCTAAAAGATGTTCTTTATCAGATACTTAACTTTGGCTGGTGATTTGGTCCAATCTTCAACATTTTACAGTATTAAGCTGAAATCTTCAGTATTATGTCAGTAAAGTCCTACCAAGCTATGCTTGTACTCAGTTAACAGATACTTTTGCTGATGTTTTGGTCCAATCTTCAACATTTTACTCGAGCATTAAGCTGAAATCTTCGGTATCATGTCAATGAAGTCCTACCAATTATGCCTGTACTAAGTTAGCAGATACATCCCTTGTTGGCTTGATGCTCACTTGCACTTGGTTGGTCGATGACAGGGATGTCAATGAGGTCATACAAAGGGCAAACGCCACTCGCTATGGTTTGGCTGCTGGAGTATTTACTCACAATCTCAACACCGCAAACACCTTTATGCGAGCGCTACGAGCTGGAACTGTCTGGATCAACTGCTACGATGTCTTCGATGCTGCAATCCCTTTTGGTGGTTACAAGATGAGTGGGAACGGAAGGGAGAAGGGGATCGATAGCCTGAAGAACTACTTGCAGGTCAAGGCAGTTGTCACTCCCTTGAAGAACCCTGCATGGCTGTAAATGACATGATGAAACATTGTGTAGCTCCTGCATGTTTGTCATTAGAACCTCCTTGTATGACAGCTCTAATAAGCTTCTGTGCTACTCGAATAGTTGTGATATCAGTGGTGTATCTTAAGCCTTGTCGAGTTCTTAACCTGCTAATGAGTTGGAAGTAAGTGCTTGTAATCCTCAAACTTTCTGCTGTTGTTCTGTTGCTGACATGCAGAGCTGATCAACTCACTCATTGTGCCATTGCCCTGTGGCTTCTCTTGAACAGCCATGCAGAAGATTCAATGTCTGATTGAATCATCCTTGTGTGAGAATAATAAATTTCTTTCTGATGCATTCCCTTTCCATCTTCTGCCATCTGATAGCTTCAAATTTCCAACTCTCAGAGATCTTCAGATTAAAGATCAACAGGTCTCTTCCTCGCATTAGCAGCACAATCTGATCCATTCCATAATTGTACATGGGAGGAAAGATTTTAAATCTCATTCTGACTACCTCGGACCAGTTTGATTTTTTCGTCATGTATGCATCATTTTTCTGATTGAGCTTTCTGCGGCACACAAGAATGCATGAATGCAGATCTGTAGAAATCATAATAAGTATATGTTCATTGTATTATTCCTCCTCTTCTCTTTCAAATGCAAGAAAGCCAACATCCAGAAGGATATATATACTGTGTAAAGAACTGAATTGAACCCAATTCCTCACAAAGACTTACAAACTTACAGAACGCCTTCTCACCTCACCAATGATCGTGTATGCTGGTTTGTGTCATCCATTACCCCATGATTCATCTTGATCTCAGATCCATCCGGCATATGAGGCAGACTCTGCTCCTCACCATCCATGAATCCATACATTCTGCATGGAAACAATGACTACATGCACCCGTCACCCACCTCAAAACTCCTCAACCACACAACACAGGCTAATGCAAAGTAGTGACATGGGAGGTTCTCCAGTTCCTCCGGCGACAAGCCATTTCCGGCGTCGGCGAGTCGCCTATGGTGGTGTCGAGAGTCCTGAAAACTCTCAAAGAGAGGACAGACATGGGTGTTCAGTATGGTGATGATGACAGCTCCCACAAGAACAAGGAGGATTGCCATAATTTGTTTGTATCACAATTCAACACTTCCTCAGTCTGCCGCATGTTCATGCACAGGATGCGGCAGCAGAAGATGCTAGAAAGACAAGTTTTCATGGGGGTTGAAGAGTGCCTGTGAGGCCTCAACTCTGTGTCAGACATGGAGGACCATGTCAGAGGGCATCAAGAGTCACAATATTGAAAGATGAAAGGGACGTGACAACAGCTCTTTGATGATCTTGCTTACTGTTATCAATCAGCCTTTGACATTTTCTTTTATGCTGCCTTCGTTTCTTGGCCTAATTAGGTAGCCAATTAATATATCACCATCACAAAGGCAAATTTGGAAACAAATATATCAAAGATTAACAAATAAAAAATAATAATAAATTCACTTAACATGATCAGATATTTCGTGCGTATATCTATAAAATTAAATTAAATTAAATTAAATTATTCATCATCATGTGAGGTCAATTATAAACACCGTTAAGTTAACTCTAACTTAAGCATAAATCCACTATACATTCTTTTATATAAATCCTAAAAAATTTCTCTCAACCTTTTCTAAAATCATTTGAGATATATATATATAATTATTACACTCTAATTTTCAGATTTGTTTTTCTTTGTTGGGAGACCTTTCCAAACTATGAATTATTGTTCTTCAAGAACATTGACTCTATAAATAATAATAAAAAAACTTGTAAAAGCAGTAGCCTGTAAAAATCAATTCAAAAGACAAAGATGTGAGATCAAAAATGAAAAAGAGAGAAATTATAGAACAGGAAGCTGTTGGTGACAACCAAATACTTGTTGTCACAGAACACCAGATGATGTTTGTGACAAGTTCTCCAATTGAGATAATTGATTGTACACCCAATTGCTGTTTGATTCCAAGAGGATTGTGAATTTTCTTATGAGCAGAATCCAAGCATTTAGAAGATGATGATGAAACTACAACACTAAATTCCTTTGGATACAATGCTGCTTTCTAAAGTTGAAAGAAGGTGCTCTTCAAAGATAACAACATAATCTGTCATCATGACTTCAACATTCTGTAAGCATGCTGTTCATTCCACATCCCAGAAGCTGCCATCTAGTAGTATCTTTCCACAGCAGTTTGGTTTCATTACAGAGCACATCAAAGACAGGAGGAGGTAGGTTATTCATATGGCAAATTGATTATAACAATTGGTTTATAGAAATCAATAGGAGTGATACATAAAGTTGGTAGGAAATTGAGATATTAAAATCAGTGCAGAAAGAACAATTTGATGATAACCTAACTAGCATCCATGGTTAGATTATGCAACCATTCTACCTACCAACTTGACCAACAAAAATATTAGGCTAAATGTTTGAGTGTCATCTTTACAAGGCTCTTAAATCAGCATATCAACCACCAGATGAAGGTACTTTAGATGATACAAGTCAAAAGATTCTTTCTTATGGAAATTTCCTTCATTTGCATGCATGAAAATTTCAATCTGAAGACTCTCTTGTTTAGATCTATCATTTTAATATATTTATGCATAAATAATTTCACCTAAAAAAATGTAATTTGTGTAGGCTTTTTAGTGGTGCTTGTTTGGTACACAAGCCTATTGCCTCCAAAACAATGTAATGATGGGGTCTTTACTATTGATTGCTTGTTTTGAGTTTATGTTGGAAGTAGGTATGAGGTTCAATGGCCATATTGCATGTTTCTTGTAGGTGAAGATATTATGTCCTTATATCTAAAGATCATCTTATTTATGATCATATATCATCATCATCATCATCATTGAGAACACACAGTTAGGTTTCATAGCTGTGCTTGTATCATATTAGATGGGGTCCCTACACATCATTGGTAGAGCTTACTATTGAATGCATAGCATCTAAGGAAGTCAAAATAAAATAGTCATCCTTAGACAAATTAATAATAAATTATTATTATTAATAAAAAGGAGAGATGAACTCAATGCTCCAACTCTCGTTAATATTATCCGCAATGGCTTTCATGATACTATTTCGTATCATTTTCCGATCATCTATCATATTTAACATTAGGTTCTAAATTGACATGTATTTCTTTTTAAAAGAAAAAGGGTCAAAAGTTCAATCCCTAATATGCTTAATAATTTACTCATGTGAAATAAAATCAGTATCCATACTGGTATTTGAATTTTCTCTTTATGAACCCCATATAAGTTGTGTCAATCTTCATAAACTTATATTAGCATTAAAGATAAACTATTGAATCTTATTCCATGATCTAATTTTGACAAGTCCTATCATTTTGTCTATCTATCTTTTGCTACCACTAAAAAATGTGAAGCAAGAAAGATTATAAAAACAATTTCATCCTTGCTACAATTTTAATTTAATGTATTGGATCTCTTGAAAGATTCTACAAGGTGCAAATATTATATATATATATATATATATATATATATATATATATATATATATATATATATGTATATATTACTTCATTAGTGTTGTGTTATATAAAAAATAATAATAGAATTATCCAATTTCTTCAAAAAAAAATGGAGGTAACTTAGTGGTTTCATTAAAAATATATTTATTTGATATAATTTCATCAAATACCGAGTTTACGACCAGTTTGAGCCCAAATAAACCTCATATGTTTGGGTTTACCATCACATTTGATTTCAATTTATCATGAGATTTGAGAAAGAAAGAAAAAAAAAAGGTACTAGGAAAAAATGAGAAAAATTCTGAAAGAAAAAATAGAAACACTTCTAATTTCAGGACAAATAAAAACAGAAAACAACAAGCCTATCTGAAACAATTTGGATCTGTTTTGAATGAACACAATAACACAACAAAAGTAAGCCCATATTTAGAATAACTTGGGGTTGCTATCCCCATATTTTCTTGAGTTTGTTCTTGGAAGCCTCTTTCCACTTTGCTGCTTATAACCTGTGCAAAGATCCAATAAATTAGCCCAAAAATTTTCAAGGAAGATTTGACTAATAGCAGCTATTTCTAATCGAGAATGAAGAATATTTACTTATCAATCGACACCTCACAGCTGAAGTAGATTATATGTAGAATATGAGTCTTATTTCTAATTTATTGCTCAAGAGTTGTATGGGGATTGGTGAAACTTCCAGTTGGCAGAATACTTTATCAAAGAACGAGCATCTCTGCCGAAGTAGATTAATGTTTTCAGTGAGTCCTTTTCACAAACAGCTGCTGATCCTTCCACTGAATTGACCGCTGTAGGTGCTATTCCAAGTTAAACAGTCTTACACATCAAGACCTTCCCGGCCATGGCAGACGTCCGGCACTTAGGGCAGGTGGGCGTCTGCACCAGCCAAGCATCCACGCACTTCGCATGGAACGCATGTTCGCATGCAGGAAGCAGCCTGCCGGCATCGCCCACCTCGAAGCTCTCCAAGCACACAGCTCGCTCGCTCGCTCGCTTGTTGCATGCTGCTACGGCGCCGAACCCCCGGAAGCCTCCTCTGATAGCTCTCCAAACTATGCAGACTTAGATCAGGGCAAACCCACCAATGCCTGAGTAACAGTACTGAGATGGAGGAGGACAGGATAAGCACCTCGATGATCTATGCGGCCAAACCTTACGCTCCTAACTTAGAATGTATTAACATGTTACTTTCCTATTTATCTATACAAAGAATGGTTTACGAATGAGACGCTTTGTGAGTAGGGCAAGAGCAGATCGCTACTGCTGTTGTTGTTGCGACTGTAACGACGATGACTGCGGTTGCGATGGCAACGACGGTTACGATTGCGACGACGATAGCTACAACGGTCACAACTACGATGGTGACGGCTGCGACGACAACGACAATAGAGGAGAAATCTACACTAATGTTACAGTGATGCTACTATAGTAGAGGAGGAAGCTGCAATAGAGGAAGAAATTGTAGCAGAAGAGATAGAAGGTAGTTACAGCGAGAAAGAAAGGTGGGGCAGTGCTGGTAAGCAGAGCTTGCTCTAGGCAAGTGGCTCTGATACCATGATAGAAAAAATAAAAATAAGAATAATTATTGAAGAAGCAAATAACTTGAATGCATTAACATGTTCCTCCCTACTAATGCCAATGCAAAGTTGGGGAAGCTGCGCACAGTGTCATCCGACTGTTCTTTGTACGGCATGAATGGGTAAAACACGAATCACACTTTGTTCTCAAAAATAAGGAAAAAATAGAGATAAAAAGAACATCTAAAACCCGATTCCATGAACTGAAACCATCGCGAGTGGGTTGCAACTTAGATGGGAGAAGATGGTGTGCACCATCTAATTGTTCTTCCCTTGTGAAATGTCCCATACCTTTCACAAGGAACAAGCAACATCAATAGATTCCCACAAGACATATTAACATTAATATAAACACAATACAAACCAAAAGTTGAAACTTCACTTTCATTTCTCTTTCCAGGAAACTTACATTAATTAAGCACTGAAACAGAGGAAGACAGTATTGGTGTCAATCTAAAAAAGATCATGCTTTGAACTTTTATTTTTTCTAATTATCAAAAAATAGAATTAAAGACACTCCAAGACACACACACATGCGCACAAAATCCAGTGCTAGTTGAATTGCACATCATCAACTTCATCGTGATTATGATTGGCTCAATGTATCCCCAAAACAACATAACCGCAACGGCAGCAACACCGTCAAGAACATAATAATACCATGCACAGGGAGAGTCTTCGCCTCCGGCAACTTATTCCAGACATTTATACACATCCCAAAGCATACCGCAGATTACAACTCATACTTCACGTACTAGTAGTAGCCATAGATACTTACCGAAGGATGGGGAGAGGAAGAAGAAGCTGCAGCGACACCGTGTGCTCGTTCTGTTCAGTTCCAAACCCACAATCCCAGCTGGGCATCCTCCTGGTGGTGGTGGTAGTGGTGGTGATGATGGTGCTCCCCCTCGAACATCGAATCGTAATAGCAGTCACAATTAGCCGCGTCGTTTACGTCGCAGTGGTAGCCTTCCGGGAAGAAGGACACCTCGCCGCTGTCCAACAGGTGGGTCGGGCACTCCGCGTCGACCACCGCGCTCCCGCCGCTTCCCGTGCTCAGCCTGTCCTCCGCCTTCTTCTGCACGGCCAGGGACGCGAGGTCGGTAGCTGATGCGGCATGGTCGCCCGCTTTTGTCCCGGTGATCCCTGCGGCTGCCGTCGGGGCTGCAGCCTTATTGATCTGGAGCTTCTCGGTCAGTGAGATCACCTGAAGGATTTGCCACCAACGGCGGTTAACCATAATGGAGTCTCACATAGCAACAGGAATGCGGCCGTTCTCCAAAGGCGCCAACGCCAACCATTTCGTCGAACACGATTGACGACGAAGGTGGTGTTATCTTGGAATCGAGGAGAGAGAGAGAGTGAGATTGCCTGGGAGCGGAGGCGGTCGTTCTCCCTGAGGAGGGAATCGTGGTCGGCGAGGAGGGTGTTGTAGGAGGACTTGAGGCGGTCGAAGTCGTGCTCCAGCTGCTTGTTCTTCCACCGGGCGCGGCGATTCTGAAACCAAACAGCCACCTGCCTTGGCTGCATCCCCAGCTTCCGTGCGAGCTCACCCTTCCTCTCCGGCTCCAGCTTGTTCTCCGCCTCGAAGCTCCGCTCCAGCAGGTGTACCTTTCATCGCCGCAACCTCAACATCATTCACTTCAGCACATCACTACCATCCGAAAGTCGACCAACACCCCAACACGGGAGATTACTTATTCTAGTTGCTGCGTCAAATACGACAGCCTATTGCATCGGTCAACCACACGGAGGGGGTGGAGGAGGCCTCCATCCATTGGAAGAGTAAAAGCATGTTCCTCCGTTAAATCTAACACGTATCCAGTTCTAATGACCTACATGTGATCTGGGAATCAACTAGCACGCCCGCCCATGGCCGTGGTACCGTGGCCCAATAAGCGACAACAAAGAACAGGTCATATGCTAAGGGAAAAGACCAAAACCTTTTATTACGGCCCTGTGGAAGTGTTCTCTCACAAGCAAAACTAGAGTTACCGTCCATGGCATTATGTCCTCTTCCTTCTGTCCTCGCATCAACTTCTGAATGCTACGCAACATGAACATAGCGATGGGCAGAAGAATTACCTGCTCCGGCGTGAGGCGGCGCTTCTTCTCCGGCAGCTGCTCGTCGTAGTAGTAGTACTCCTCCTCCAGTAGCTCGTCTGGCGACGTGAAGAAGGGCCGGCGCTTGCTCGCGCCCTCGGCCGCAGACACAGCTGGTCCCGCCCCTTTTATTCCGAAAATACCCCTACTAATTAACTTAACGCCGGGCAACCGACCCATAGACGACAACAAGCACCAACGAGGGCAAGATCGGAAAAACGAAGGAACCCACCTCCGAACACCGGGCCGGCGCCGCCCAGGAGGATCATCTGTTGCCCGTGGTGGCCGTGCGACAAGGAGGAATGAAAGATCAGACGGCCAGAGTCCATCGCCCGAGCTCGAACACAGATCAGTGCGGCCGCTGGCGAGATCTCTCTCCCCTCTCCTTCTTCCACCAAGATCGAAGCTTGCTATAGTAGCGTCTATCGAGATCAATATCGATACGTGCTATATCTATATGTATAAGGAGGTCTCCTCGATCGGTTCAGAAGAAGACGATGCTCTTGTGGCGGAAGAACGACGTACTCCACAGGAGCCTCGTCGACGTCTTCATCAGAAAGAGAGAAAACCCCATCATGCGGCAATCCTGTCAGGGTTCGGCCACCTCGAGATCCCCCAACTCCGCCACCGAGACCTCGTCGGAGGCCGCCTCAGAGCCCGGCGACAGCGACGAACGCAGAGAGAAAGGAGGAGGCGGGAGGGGATTACGGCCGGAGCCGGGGACTCCGGCGGCCGCAAGAAGGCCTCTCTTCCGTTGTTCTTGTCGTCTTTCGGTGCGGAGAGGCTTCGGGGCCAAAGTTGAGGGAAGGGACGACGGCGTGGATTTATAGCTGGGGAGTTTACCTGGTCTGACGGAAATGCCGCAATGAGTGTTGGGATATCACGGGATAGGGGAAGGATAACAGGTGTGAACATGGAACATCGAAGGGATAGCGTAGTCCATACGGTGAAGTCGGGGAATAACTGCGACGGAGACGTGGGGATAAGGTATTCGGTTTATCTTATACCGATCTGGATACGTATTTATGGGGACTTGTGGTATACGGGGAACCGGGAAAGGTTGGCCAAAGTAGATCTGAGTTTGTTTCTTCTACTGTACAACATGGTATTGTCCGATCGATATAAGTATTCATATACGAATATAGTATGAAAGTCTGGATGATAATAAAAATCATTTATATTTTTATATTAACTGATGAATTCAGAAGGGAAAGAAGAAATTCCATCCAGTACAATGGGAATTTGATTGCAATCTTGACCAGATTGCCTGGATTGATTGTTGCATGCAATTACAGACCAAAGAAAACATCAAATCTCCTTTAACTTTTGAATTTCCCAAATATTAATTCAGGTAAAAACGTCGGAGGTAATAAATTAGATTTTGATTAAGAAATAATAGTTACGAGTTTTTCATAGAAATTTAATATTTTATGTGTTTCATGCCGAATGTATATGTATTACATATAACAAACACTCAATTGAGAAAATTAACAGTAACTATTGAGTGGGTATGTATATATTAAGTATTGAGGGAAGCCAAAGGAAGAGATAATATAAAGATTGCAAATATATTAAATAATAATAATAATAATAGATGAAAATTTAAAGAAGTGAAACAAGTCAAGGCGCGGCGGGGGCGTGGGGGTCACCACACCGGGGAGGGCGGGCCCACCGCGGACGAAGTTGACGGGGGACCGAGACAGGTGTTCGGGTGGGGCCACCAGACGCAGAGGCACCACACGCGGTAGGAGCACATGGGGAGGCAGGGTTGGGTGGCCCGTGTGGGCCCCACCGCCGAACCCAATCAGGTGTTTCCCCCCCTGGGTTGAATCAAGAAAGAGGCATTTGAAGGTTGGGTTGGGGTTTGAGGTGGTGGGAGGAGAACGGGTCAGACTGTTTTAGGTAATTATGTCCATTCGATCCACTTAAATTTAATTAAATTGAACTATCATCTAATTAAATTTCTAATTAGATGTCAAAGGGCACGACGATATCGAAGTTCAATTAATTATTAATATCAGATATCCGAAGAATATGATTGTCACACTTGATTGGTAATCGAATTGTGTCATGTCACGAGGACAGATGTCGAACATGGGTAGCGCAGTGCAGTACGGGTTCGGGCACGCAACCGCTCACGTGTGATGACATGTATTAAATTTGTCTCACCTTTGGTTTCACCAATCAAAATTCGAAATTGAGGGTCACAAGTCACACCATTTGAGATGATTGAACTCCTAATGCCACCGTTAGTGGAGGAGCTCTGATACGAAATTAATTCAGTTAATGATTTTTAATTCATTATATATATATATATATATATATATATATATATATATATATATATATATATATATATTGCGTGGGCAGATTAAGAGACTGCTTTCTCAGCTTAGTTCATCTTCCTTAGGTGTTGTCGGAGTGGGTTGAGGAGCCCCACCGAAGTAGTGGAGAATCCTTCCTCCCTTTTTCTACTGATTACAACTTCTTCTTGGGTCTCCTCTCCTACCAACAATGCAAACCCAGTGGTACAGTACTGTATCTGATCACTTCTTCCCTAATTTCAGTAGTTAGATGTTGTATTCCTCAACATGATGTAGTGGTCCATGGAGAGGGGGTGGGAGGAGAGAGAGTCTCCAATAAAAGAAGAGCAGAAAACACATTTGACTTCTCTGTACCAATGCCACCACCATTGCTTCTCACCTGCAGCAGGTTTGTGTGATGATTACACAACATTTGAATTCTGGTGTTGAGATGGGAGGAGGGCAGCCACCCAATGAGGGAAGTCAAATGGGTCTCTGTGTCAGCCTCACCACAAGGGCCTTGATGTTGCCTCCATTTCCCACAGTATCAGCCACTGAGGGAAATTGGATTCCAGTGGATCTCCATGGCTGCTCTTTCTTTAACATTGCATCTCTACCTACTTGGTGATTTAGCTGATGAGGCTTTAGAGGCCATGAAAGCTTGCTTTGCTTGGCAGGAAAGAAGAATTAACTAACATTCACTTCGTTTCCAGCTTATCAACTCTCCTTCTTGATGACATCTCAATGATCTGAAGAATAGATTGTATAATGTTTCAGCTTTAGTTTTTTATCTTGTGCTGATTCATAGTGATCCCTTCATCAGGTTAACTTATTCAAGGCACCGTAATTGAGCTCTCAACAGCATGATTTCAGAAAACATAGTGTATTTATTTGATATAAACCATCAAAATTATCTTTTGGCAAAGGGATTTAGGCAATTGTTCACTTGACATTTTTTTTCTGATGAAGCTCATAACAAGATTTCTTTCCTGTATACAAAAATTGTGTGTAGGAGGAATAGATCATCAAAAGAAAAGTGTGCATGATTGTGAATGGCAACAAAAGCTTTTGTCATTTCTACCATTTAGGTCATTAGGTGTCCACAATTTTGTGCAGTTGCTGTCACTGAAGGACACACTTAGTCATTCATCAAAGCTAATCATGCAGTGACTGTAAAATTCTGCTACATACTGCAGACATCTAACATTTTATCAACTGCATAAAGCTAGCTAATGAACAATTAAGCCAACCAAGAACTGTAAACACAATGTCTTTTGGCTGGAGTGGGTGTCTAACCCCATCCAGTATGAACAGCATAATTTTACTCCTTTTTATTTTCTTTTTCTATTTTGTTGCTTTGTGTGTGTGAGTGTGTGTGTGTGTGTGTGTGTGTGTGTGTGAGAGAGAGAGAGAGAGAGAGAGAGAGAGAGATACATTGGACAAAAGGCATCAAGTGGCCACCTATTCTCTAATCAGTACTATTCTGGAGGATAGGGATAATCTCTCTCTCTCTCTCTCTATCTATCTACATTTCCTCGCAAAATTGTTTAGAACATATTTTTGGACCACTCTGAGCTCCTATCTTTGCTGTCCCAGATGATGAAGAGAAAGGACAATGGATGCTCTCTGTAATTTAACTCTTTCTCAAACTAGGGGTGATGAAGAAATGTGGCTATGTTTTCTCTCTCCCTCTCCCTTCTTTTTCTTAGCTGGGATGCATTTTCTGAGTCCAAGAGGATTGGAGCTTCCTTGACATTATATGCAACAACAAGGAATATGATCTCTGCAGCTTCTTTATAAGAAGATGTGTATCTTTGCTGTGATACCATATCCAAGGAATAGGAGCAAAAGAAAGCACATCAAGTAGGATGTTTTTAATATACAGTAGGGGTTGGGTAGGATGACTAAAGTGGGAGCATGGAGTAGTGCTCCTCTTACCTTCCCCTAATGTCAAGATCTGTCAAAAGGCACAACAAATAGGAGAAACAACTATCCTTTTATGTTGACATATGCACACAAATGTATAAAAACAAAAAAAAATGTATCTTATGTGGAATTTCAGGTGTTTCTTCACACAAATATATGCACACAAATGTATAAAAACAAAAAATATATATTTTCCTCCCTTTCTCCTCTCCCCTCTTTTTGTAATTTTTTTTGGACTTTCTAAATTTCAATCTCTAGAAATAAAATAATAACCATAAGCCAAAGAAGACTCAATTTAATTACAGACAGTATTTATTTTAATAAAAAAGAGAAAAATTAAAATGACAATAAATATGCTCAGCTAAAGGATGGAGAGTGGTCCTCAACTCTATTATTTTCTCAACAATGTGTCTTTCAATGATTGATAACAAACACTTGAAGAATTTTTATCTCATTATTTACGAAACTTTATGAAAATTTTTAATTTTGAGCATTGGGTTTTACCAATCTTAACTCGGATCAATATGTCGATCCATCAATATGTCTATATTATCATAAGTATGAGTTTAAAAAAAATTATTTATCATCCAAGACAAATTTTATCTTGAATGTATAGATCTTATATCGGGTAGTATAAATGCTGCGTTGAACGATCTAAATCTTTTGCTAGATCTAATGACTAATATAAGTTTTGTACAAAATATTGTATATATGTCTTTAGATAATTGGTCCTATGAATATCAGCTTATATTTCTTCTCCATAAAGAAAAAAAAAAGGAAAAGGCAAAAACTTTAGATCCAATGTACGACTTTGAGAAAGGTAAGGAGTCCACTCATTGAGTGGCAAGGTGAGTGCTCACAAGGTTGTAGTCATGGGCATGTCCAAGGTGTTATCCTAAGGACTGCACTCAATTTCTTTATGCTTTTTAAACCTAAGCAGATGGCACTTCATGCTTGGCAACATGGAAGTCATGTGCAGCACACAGAAACCAATGGTTGTGAACATGATCCCATTGCTGTGGACTTGGGTTCATAAGCTGGAAATAAATTAGTAGATTTGGTTATCTATTTTGGATTCATAAGGTGGAAAAAAAGAAAATTAGGATTGCTCCAGCAGTGTTACTGATAGGTCAGGATTGTGACAGCAGAATCTTTAATGCAGTATAAGCCTCATTGCAGGAACTAACCAAGTGCACAGTAGTAAGTGTGAAGAAACTGCACTAATTTGAATTCACTTTCTAAGGCAAGAAAAAGGACTGACCACACAAATCAGCTAATGTTGTTCTACTTGCTGTACAGTTTATCATGAGCATACAATTGTTGCAGCTCTTATGATATCTATTCTCTCATTAAGTCAATCAAGAAGCTAAAAGCAAATACAAGGGAAAAAATATATATATGTAGCCAACTTGTAAGGATCTCATGTATATACTACTATAATTAATTTAGATTTAAACATCTTATATCAAAGATTCAAGTTCAAAGAATTAATATATTATTTATCACATCGGATTGTTTCGTAATAAATGATGTTAGAGTACTATAGAGCATGCATCGTATTGATTGTTGTTCTAATAAAAGAAGCACATCAATTATATTATTATTAATACTTTTAAAAGAATAAATGATGAAGACGAGATTCAATTATGAGACATTGATGTTTTACTAGCTAAGGTAACTGATGCTTTCAATAATATATACATATATATACTATTATCATTTTATGCATTTAAGCAAAGGATGGATTTAAAGTAATTTGAACTAATTAAGGGATCAGAGTAACATTAATTAGATTTGGATTGGGTTGAGATGAAGGTAGCAATTGTAATTCTCAACCATTAACTGAAGCACTACTATGTCTCTTTGCTCAGATCAACTTTTAGAGAATAATCCAACAATGAAAGATGAAAATTACATCAGATAACGCATGGTGGATTTACTTACATGACCATCCACACCACTTTCACTAGACAAGTTAACATACTTACACATGAATTGAGTCTTGAACACTTGTGTTGAAGTCAGACTAAATTGCACTGAATTGGAAGACACCTCCTTTGGGTCCTCAAAGATTGGCTGTCAACAGTTTACAATCTCTCACGAGCCATTAAAATTAGCAATTTGGCATCGGCCAGAGTAGGTTATGAGCAGTTCAATCGGAAACCTCAAGTTCCTTTATGTGTTCATCAATTAGGTTGAGTGGACAACATGAATTTGTACATATAAACTATAATATATAGTATAGTAAATGTTATCCTAAATGTATTCTTTTTACCATCGCATTTCATTAAAAATTATTCAAGATACAATCATATACATGTTTTTTTAATTCTGAATAATTTTTTCCATGAGAGCGAAAAATATTTCAATGCCAACAACATGAAGGAATTGAAAAAAAAAAATCGAAGGGGGTGAGAGACAATCGACTTTGAGAGAGAATGTGCATAGGGTTGCACCGTAAGATCTTAGAATTATAAATTACCATGAGTGACAAAAATTAGAATAATTTAAAAATAATAATAATAATTTTATCACTTATAGTGAGTGATGAGAATTAGTCTAAAATAACAAACCGTCGTATTCAAATATAACAAAATATGATTTGGAGATTATAGACTTATAAACTTGTAATATGTTTATTTTGATCTTTATCATTAATCATACTTTCTTTCTCTTTGACAATAGAAAACTATAAAAATCTTTTCTATTATTTCTTTTTGATTGCCTTTTTCTTATATTGTATCCCTTTCTTAATTGGATCCAATCACAAAAATCTTATCCTTTATAGATTAGGTAATCTTTGATGGATGAGTTTTCGAATTCCAAAACTGAGTAACTATCCACTTCAATTGTTACTTGGACAACCAATCTTTCATGTCATGAATGAATGAGGAAGAATGCAATCAAATCAAAAGGTTATCACTGGTTTGAAAACTGAATATTTTTGTTGACCATAAAGCTAATTGGCTGTACTTACTATCGAATTAAGAAAATTAGTGCAATGGTTTGGATAAATCTATAAATCTTGGAACCGAAAGGACAAGAAATACATATGTAGCCTTACGATTAACCAAAGAATCAAAAGTAGAATCCATTGCCATCACCACCACCACCACCACCACTACTGAGCTAAGTGAATCAGTGATAAGCACCCCTATAGTAGTAAGGAGGGTAATGGTTGCGAGACTTGTTGTTCCTGTACGCACAGCAGCCCACCGTGTAGGTGATGATGAGAAACACGAGAAGAGCCGCGTTGAAAATGGCCACCTTCTTCCTCCCGTCCTTGAGAGTTGCCAGAACACCTCCCTTGCATGAGTTACAGGTGTAGCACAGCTTCTCCTGGTCGTTACTCCATGCCTTGCAATCGAGCCCTGGTGCAACTGCTCCAGATTTTGGCATCGTCCAGTACGTAGCATTTACGTAGGTGAATCTGCAGTAGCTCGGTGGCTTGCAGCAACCAGACTGAAGAACACAAAATTAGGGTTAAGGCCCGATGAATCGATCCGTTCGAATAGCAATGTAGCAGTTATGATGCTATTCTTTTCTTCTCTGTCCTCACACATCAAGAAATCTTTGTCCTAATTTACTCTCTCCTCTCTTCTCTTCTCTTCTTGTTTCATTTTTGTAGCCTTATAATCTCAAATAAGATTAGGATATAAGCCTATAAGCATAGGATAAAAGGTAACAAAGAACTTCACTTTTATCAGCAGATCACACACTAATTGTTCTGCGATGGTTGAAAGAGAGAGAACGTAAGACATACCTGAATGGGCGACAGGTTTTTCCGGTAGAACTCGGTGGCCTTCATGCCGACGGCACCCTCGAGCTGGCCGCAGACCTTCGCCTCCTTCAAGCAGCCTTCGATGACATTCCAGGTCGGCCAATCCCGCACCCTCTTCTGCAGCCAGTGCGAGTAGTCGTCGAGTTTGTACTCTTTGTACGCCCTCCCAACTATCGCTTGTCCGACACCCTTGTTGGTCACGATTAAGCCGAACATCGTGAAGGCAAACATGGCAAGGATCAACAGGAACAACACGAAGAGGTAGATCCACAGGAAGACGGACACACGAAAACATGAGCCCACGAAGCCCAGCACTGATACGACGAAGAGGAAGATGCCGAGGACGAGGAGGGGCAGTTGCAGGACCCGCTCGCATTCCGTGGCGGCTTGCACGCGGAACCACAGCGCAATGCCGATGACCGGGAAGGAGACGAGCAGTGTCAGGAAGTTTAAGATGCCTATCAGGCTGTTGCTGATCTTTACCATGCTTCGCTTCCCGGTTTCTTGGAACAAGCACGACTACAAAGTGTAATGAGATTGCGACCAGAGGTGTGGAGAGGGGAGGAAACAATGCCTCTCTCTCTCTCTCTCTGTTACTCTGTCAAATCAAAAATCACAATTGAAGGAGCTGACACAATGATGAATCTTCCTCTTATTTCTTCTCCTCTCCCTTTCTGTCAAAACCACAACTATGACAAGATTGCACCGTGAGATGGGAAAGGACAAGAGGTAGGAAAAGGCAGTGAATGTGAGAGGGGGGAAAAATAATTGTCTCTTGCTGTGCCTCTCCTTTCTCCGCCGTCAATAACAAGGAGGGAAAGGAAAGAGAGGAAGAACAAGTTGGGTCTCCTTTGTCCCATTAATAGGGGAGACTCCGTTGGTAGGTCTATTTTTACAGATACAACTATCAAATTACTAATTTTTTTTTCTCTTTTGATATACAATGGGGAAATGTTGGATGGTGGAGACAGGAGATTGTGAACTCATGTAAATAATAGAAAACTTGAGATTTGGAGTTGTCATGTGGCTGGAATTTCCAGGTGGGTTTTGTTTTTATTAGAAGTTCTTAGTCACAAGGCTTATAACAAAATCATAATTGTATATATTTAGATATAAGACTCATTCAATCTGTATACTGAATTGAACTTTGTTGTTGCCAGAGAATTTGTTTCCATATAACTAAAGTGTATTAGGGGCTTTATTTTTCACAAATTAGAGCATAACATTGAAGAATGAGCTACACAATTTAGGGACTATGATCCTGAAATAGCAACCCTTATTTATTTTTGGTAGATGTAGACAAGAATGAGACATACAATTTACTTTTTTTTTAATAAGATATAACCCAAGATAATACTATCAACTATCAAAATAATTATTAGTCATGATAGTTGATATCTTTTAAAATTATCGAATGAAATTCTAAACCCTCAACTTATGCGCCCTTGTCCAAAAGCATCGGAGGAGGCGCAGCAGCGAGGAAACAGAAGGCTTCGGGCGATGGCTGCCACTAACCCCGGAGGCGTCAAGGTCAGCTCCATAAAGGCCTCCTTTACACCCAAATCTTTGCCCGAATTCCCTATCGAACCCTGGATGCATCGATTGCCCTCTTCTCTCTGTTTTTTTTCCTGTAGTCAGTGGACAGATGCATTGCAGAATATACCTGTAACGGTTTTCTCGGCTATCAGTTTCGGGAATTCGTCATTATAACGGCCGTTATATTGATAACTATATTGTCCACCGTCGGCCCCTCGGAATATGCTTTTCCCTTGTCCAAAAGCATCGGAGGAGGCGCAGCAGCGAGGAAACAGAAGGCTTCGGGCGATGGCTGCCACTAACCCCGGAGGCGTCAAGGTCAGCTCCATAAAGGCCTCCTTTACACCCAAATCTTTGCCCGAATTCCCTATCGAACCCTGGATGCATCGATTGCCCTCTTCTCTCTTTTGTTGTTGATATAACAAAATTTAAGTTTATATTTATTGTTTATTGTTTTATTTATTTTTTATTTTTTTATTTTATAATGCAGTCTAATTTTTATTATTTACCTTCTTTTTTTTAGACTTTATTTTTTCTAGTTTTCTTCTCTCTGTTTTTTTTCCTGTAGTCAGTGGACAGATGCATTGCAGAATATACCTGTAACGGTTTTCTCGGCTATCAGTTTCGGGAATTCGTCATTATAACGGCCGTTATATTGATAACTATATTGTCCACCGTCGGCCCCTCGGAATATGCTTTTCCCTTGTCCAAAAGCATCGGAGGAGGCGCAGCAGCGAGGAAACAGAAGGCTTCGGGCGATGGCTGCCACTAACCCCGGAGGCGTCAAGGTCAGCTCCATAAAGGCCTCCTTTACACCCAAATCTTTGCCCGAATTCCCTATCGAACCCTGGATGCATCGATTGCCCTCTTCTCTCTGTTCTTTTTCTTTTCCGTTCCGACCGTCCACTGGGTGATGATATCTGCTCCGGATCTCATCTTCCTCTTGAGTTCGTTCGAGTTTTGATTGGACTTTGAGAATCGTAGGAAACTGTTGTTCTGATCTTCTCGTACGTCACAGTATCTCTTTACGAGGCTTATAATCCGAAAGAAATCTTGTGAATTGCGGTGGAAAACCGAAAAACAAGACTGAACATATTAGAATTCAGATTTAAACCTAAACTAGTCTTAATTTTATTTTATGCTTTGTTGTTTCAGTTGAATATGATATGTTATTTGGTAAAGTGCCGGCATTTAGGGGTTCTTTTTCTGTGGTATGTTGTTATGTTTGACTCTGACAAGCTAATGTAGTCTTATTGCTTTATAAGAATGGTATAAGAATGAAGTGTGTGATATGATATGTATGTTAACTCATTTAGGATTCTGAAGAGCTTATTTTGCTTTATTCTGTGATATGATATGTTATATGTTGTTATGTTCGATTCATAGATTGAAGTGCTTAGTAGAATTTGATTATGAACTGATGTCCATAACGTAGGATGCCAACACCATGCGATTCTTCTGTGAGCTACTTTTTATGGTGTGAAAAAAAAAGTTGAAATTTTAAAAGGCTCTAATTGTTTTTGTGGCCTGATTACCATCATCGTCATCATTAGCTGTTGTTTTTTTTTTAACTGATGTTTGGTATCACTCGAATGAGATGTTCCATGTCATGTTACCATGATTTCATTATTAAAGTATATTGCACTCGACTTGTGAGTTATATCCAATGTATATTTTGTGTTATGAGGTAACATAATGACTATTTTCTATGATACGTCTATATGACTGATGAGTTCAGCCAGTTGATACTGCAGGCTGATCAAGATTCGGAATATCCAGCACAGAGCACCGCTGACATGACTGTATTTGTGAGTTCTGTGTTGTATATTTCTTGAAATTTCATGGAGATTGTCATCTTGCTTGCTTGTTTTGTTCACATCTTTTGAGTTTATTGAGACAAAAACTTGCGAATTAGGATACTTCCAGGGTTGTTTCTCTTTAAAGATGTATATACAATATACTGTTAACTTGCAATTGTTTTTTAATCTGGATGAGACACATTCTTTGGGCTTTAGTAGTAATAGTTACTCACACTTTTGGCATATACATATAGTAAGATTGTTATGGTGATGAATTCCTTTTGTTAATTCCTTTTTCTTGGGTCTTTGCAGGTCCAAAACCTTCTTGTGCAGATGGTAACTTTTTCTTGACTTTTCTAGGCAAGGATTATGCTTACTTTACAAATCATATATGTTCTCCTTATTCTTAATGGATAAATGGTTATTTGCAGCAAAATAGGTTCCAAGCAATGTCTGACAGCATTCTTTCCAAGAATATCCTATTTACCAATCTGTGGTAGCAATGATAACCTAGTTTAAAGCAGGATGTTTCCACTTTCTGGATTTTTTTGAGGGGCAAATACTACAGTGTGGCTGTGTCTTCCTCGTCCTATATGCTCTTATCCATCCTTGTTAACTGCACTGTTGATGTTAAAAAATAATTGCTATCTGTGAATTGAGATAATGCCATGTTATGAGGTTTTACTAAAGTAGGATAATGGCTTCTGGATTTTACTGGGAGAATTACATCTTCTCATGTACTGACTATTCTTCTTGGCTAATATTTGATAGCATTTGTCTGTAATTGGTTGCCTTCTGGATCTGAGAACTGATAGGTTAATGTTTATGTATAATCTATACTGTACGTGTTGACTTTGCCGCTTCTGTTCAATCATAACATGTTAGGTATGCTGAATTTTATCCGAATTGTTTCATGTGCCTAGTAGACTATTACAACTGAAAGAAATGACCAGTTTATAAAATTTGAATAACTACGATTGCATTCTATTTTGTGCATTTATGCTTTTCATTTGTTAAATTGCTTCCCAAGACAAAACTTGTATGCTCCCTTTCTTTTGAGCTATGTTGATATCTAGGTAAAATGATCCATGTGCATGGAAGGAAGCTGCAAGTGATAATATAGGGCTTTTGAGAGTTCCACCTGACAAAGAGTTTCTGGGTTTTTCTTGCTCTGTTATTTGCTAGATTAGAAATTTGCTTGCAAAATTAGAAGATTGAGGCCAGGTTGACCGCCTGCCAAATGCCTTGTCAAATTTGATACAAAGCCTTTGGATCCTGAGTCTGATGGTAGAAAAAGAATTTGAGGACTAAAATTAGACTACAAGTTGTGGCTGTAATGAATTTCTTGATTGGGATCTTTTAGTTTCTATAAAGTAACTGATGTTCTTTTTTCTTGATTGATTAAGTTACTTAACTTCTAGCCTCAGATGACTAGTTTCATTGTTGTCGATAGTAGTTTAAGCTAACAATGAAAATTTTGTTAGTTTATGGGACTATCTACTTTGAATCTGCTGACTGTAACTTCTAATTATTCTTTTCTTCTCTTTCTTTCATTCTTTGTTGGAGCAACCTACATTTTAGGTGAATCTAGTTCAAGTCTTCAAGCAAATGCAACTCAATCAAAAGATCCTCAGAAGCCACTTATAATGAGTATTGTTTTGGCCTTTTTCATAAGAGTTATGTCCGATGACGTGTAGAAGCAAGGAAGAGTTAATCAAATTGAGGGTTTTAAAAATGGATTTAAGTTTTATACTTTCGTCTTTACTTCATATTGAATTGATGGTTCTATATGTAACCTCTTACTTCCTTTGATGGTTTGTTTTCTAAAATATGTTGTTGAGGCAGAGGAAAAATGCCCGCTTTTGCATTTTAAAATTGGAGTTTTTTTTTTTGATTTTCCATTCTCAATCTTTCTTATCACAATCTGTTATTTTGGTCATCATGGCTTAATGTTTCGTGTGTTTTGCATATTTTCGTTTTCCATGTTGAGCAACGGAGGATGTTATAGTTCTTTAACTTCAGTTCACTAGATGATATGGGAAGCAAGATTGATGAACTGGAGCAGAGCATCAACGACCTCAAGGCTGAGATGGGTGTGGAAGGTGTAGCCAATTCAAAGCCAGAAGAAGACGAGCCCTCCGAAGATGCTGCATGAAGTTAGTACAACCCTATCAGTAAAGAGTGTGATTGTGTTTTATCCTCCATCGAACTAATAGCCATTCCTTATTAATATCTCCCTTATTTTTTAGGCTTTAATAATATTAAAATGAGTGGTCCTTGTTGGTATTTGTAAGATTATATCATATTTCATTCAAGACAAACAATATTCGATTTCAGTGTGATCATCTTATTTTAGATTCAGACCAGGAAAATAGATCATGTAATCTACCATTTTGCAGTCTGCTTAGGGCATACTGCATTGGATGCTTAAATTAAAGTATCTGATGGTACTAAAACAGCAGCATTTGGAGCATTATGCCATACTCTCTTCAGGTAAAACTGCAAGACCTATAGCTTATAATACATTACTTTGCATTTCTATTTATTTTCTGTCTTGCATGTTGTGATAGTTATGTCTCAGAGTAGTGACTATGAAGCCTCTTATTGATGCTTAAGGTGAAAACATAAGAACAGTAAATGCTTATCTTGTCATTTGAATACTCTCTTTACGTAAAACTGCAAGACCTATAGCTTATAATACATTACTTTGCATTTCTATTTATTTTCTGTCTTGCATGTTGTAATAGTTATGTCTCAGAGTAGTGACTATGAAGCCTCTTATTGATGCTTAAGGTGAAAAGAACAGTATATGCTTATCTTGTCATTTGAAGTTGCATTTTGCACATGATTTGTTGCTAAGTGCACATGATCCCAGATTTGTGTGATTTAGTGTGTTATTTTGTGCACGACATTACAATGGAATAAGTACATCGTTAGGAATAATGTGTCAAGGGGATGGGTCCTACTCCCATTATCTATCTCAAATGGACCATCACCACCGTCGATCTCGTTGATGAGTCCCCACTGTCCATTTCTGATTTCCCACGTAAACTACCAAACAACGCGACGGCATAGGCACGCATGCGGTTCGCCAACTATTCTCTCTCAGGTCTAGATTTGTTGCGTGGATCCGGTCTAACTACATGGTCGGACCCACTTCAGATCGGTGGGTCCTGTGTCGGTGTACGGCCGATGCCCGAGAATTACGAATGGTGAGTGAAACTGGACGTGGGGCGGATCCTCTCCCATTTCCCACCCCACCTGGTTCGATCTGCCATTGACGGACGCTTCGAGACACGAACGTCCCTATATAAGTCCAACCTCTCTCGACCCCCTCAGCCTCATCACTGACGAGAACTCGACCCATCGACATGGCTCTCGCCCAATCCAACCTCCTCCGAAACTCCGCAGCCCTCTCCTTTCCCAGTCCCTCCCTCTCTTCCGCCTCTCGCCGCCCCAGGTCTGTTCGTCGCCTCGCGATCCGGGGCTCCGCCGTCACCCAGCCTCCGCCGGCAGCCGCCATGGCCTCCCGGGAGTCCGCTGTCAGGTCGATCAGGGCCCGCCAGATCGTCGACAGCAGGGGAAACCCCACCGTCGAGGTCGACCTCGTCACCGACGGCGGCCTCTTCCGCTCCGCCGTCCCCAGCGGCGCCTCCACCGGGATCTACGAGGCCCTAGAGCTCAGGGACGGCGACAAGAAGGTATTCGGCGGCAAGGGGGTGCTCCAAGCCGTCAGGAACATCAATGAGATACTCGGGCCAAAACTCGTCGGTGTCGATGTCAGGTTAGTCTGCTCGCTAGAAGACAAATGGAAACAATTTAGTCTGACATATTATCAAATTTTGGATTGATATTCTTCAAAAAGAAGGAAAAAAGGGTTCATTGAGGAAATGACTTAAAAAGACGGAACTAATGGAATGATCTTTTACAAATTTCTTCATCTATCCCATGTTTGCCGTCTATGTGGAAGGAAAATAGATTGTTTGAGTTTATTTGATGTAGCATCTCTCATTCTTGACCTTGACAGAAATCAAGCTGATGTGGATGCAATTATGCTCGATGTTGATGGAACACCTAATAAGTCAAAATTGGGTGCCAATGCCATCCTTGGAGTCTCTCTTAGTGTTTGCCGGGCTGGTGCCGGAGCAAAAGGGATTCCTTTGTACAAGCATATCCAGGAACTATCAGGAACGAAGGAGCTCATTATGCCAGTTCCTGCTTTCAATGTGATTAATGGGGGCAGCCATGCCGGCAATAATCTGGCGATGCAAGAGTTCATGATATTGCCTGTGGGTGCTTCTTCATTTGCTGATGCTCTCCGCATGGGCAGTGAAGGTGATCAATTTTCTCCTTTTTGTTGCAAGAGGAAAAATCTCCTATTGCCTTCTTTATGCATATCATTATTTAGCAGGGGCAGTGTTCAAAATAAAGCAACTAACTGTTGCATCACTCGTTTTTATATCTTTTATACGTTTATGACATTTCTTCGTGTTACATTGTAAGGCAACTGAACGTTACTATTATTTTTTTGTTATTCCAGTGTATCACACTCTTAAGGGTATAATCAAGGCAAAATATGGGCAAGATGCATGTAATGTGGGAGATGAAGGCGGCTTTGCTCCAAACGTTCAAGACAATAAGGAAGGGCTGGTCTTGCTTATGGATGCTATTGAAAAGGCTGGTTATACAGGAAAGGTGGATACATTCAGGTTTTGTTGTCATTTATATTCTGGTTCTTGGGCTTTTCCTTTTTCTATATACTTAGTCTTGTTTCTTTAATACTTTGAAGTGCAGATCAAGATTGGGATGGATGTAGCTGCGTCTGAGTTTTTCTTGGATGGCAGATATGATCTAAATTTTAAGAAGCAACCAAATGATGGAGCTTTCGTTTACACTGCTCAAAGCCTTTGTGAATTATATAGAGAATTTGTTAGAGACTTCCCTATTGTGTCCATTGAAGATCCCTTTGACCAAGATGATTGGTCCTCATGGGCGTCACTGCTGTTTTCAGTTGATATACAACTTGTTGGGGATGATTTGTTGGTCACAAATCCAAAGAGAATTGCCAAGGCTATTCAGAAGAAGGCATGCAATGGTTTGCTATTAAAAGTAAGTTACATATTTTTATATCAATCTATGGCATTGAAGCTTAGACTAATGCTATTTTCAGATAGGACTATAATAACTTAACTATGCTAATGCTTGTTCCAAAGTGATTTTACAGAAATAGCATCTTTTAGCTTACACTCACTTAATACTCCAAAAATATTGTGTTACTCATTATAAATATTCCTTTCTCTAAAAAAAGGCGTACTCAATGCACTAGGCCCATGCCAACGCGGGGTTTGGAGAGGGGCAATATATGCAACTTTACTCCTAAATATAGATGTCTATTTTCATGTCTCAGACCTTGATCTCCCAAGATAGCAAAGGAGCAGCCTTACCCTTGTGTTCTTTTCTCGACTGTTCTCATTTTCTGGGATGCAACAAAGGTGATGTCTGGAAGTGTAATATCCTTTTATACCAGTGAAAAAGCATACCAATACATAAAATTTTTTGGTAAATATCACTATAGTGGACAATTTATCCTGTGAACAAGCAGCTTATGCTCATTCATTTCCATTTGAATGGTTCATCATCTCAGCATCTTTGTTAGTTGGATAAGACTTATTGCCATATTTAATTGAAGCCCTATGTTATTAGATACTTGTTTATATATTCTTGTCTCATTGCTCGATGTTCGAATCATTGGGAATGGACAGTCTCGTATGACACAAAAAACATTCAGAAAAGAAAGGTTGTCATGGAAACAGTCTCATATGTCATGAAGTGTATTGGGCTGTAAAAGACAGCCATTGTGCTTGCTGCTTAATACAATAGACTGTTCTATTGATGTTGGAAAATAATGCCTTTGTGAATATTGTAGGTTAAGCTCAAGGTTAAAGTCATTGGCAACAGGTACTTCTATGATGCAGCAGACATTAAAAAAGAAATGGTCTCATGGAAACAGAGGAACCTAGTGATATTTCATAATATTGTTTCAAATTCCTGCACAATAAATGATTGTGTTCCTCATGATGTATATTACTCTTTAAAAGACAGAAATTATGTTATGATAGATTATATTTCATAATATTCTCTTAATGTTGAAAAATAATGCCTTTGTAACTGTTGTAGGTTAACCAGATTGGCACTGTTACTGAATCCATTAAAGCTGCTCTGGATTCAAAAGCTGCTGGCTGGGGGCTAATGGTTAGCCATCGCAGTGGCGAGACAGAAGACAATTTTATTGCAGATCTGTCTGTTGGGCTGGCCAGTGGACAGGCATGACCTCTTGCGGCTGTGCATTTTATCTCGTTAGTGTTGTTGGCATGTTTGGGTGGATAGATGAGTAACTGTTGTATGATTTATACAGATCAAAACAGGGGCACCTTGTCGAAGCGAGCGCCTAGCCAAATATAATCAGGTATCAAGAGGCTTGTCATTCTTTCATTCAATTATATCCTGGTTATCTACTTCCCTCAGTTTTCTTTTGTTGATACTTAATCGAAAGCTCATTTCCTTAGGATGATCTCAAAGCTATGGTTTCTACAGCTCATTCGAACCATAATATGCCAATCTCAAGAAAGATGTGATTTCTTTCTCAGATTGAAAACTATGAAAATTTTCTCAGATATCAAAGATTGGGCTATTTCTTTCACATCTGGTTACTGTGCTATTGAAATGAAATTTGCCTCCTAAAGAAAGCTCTTAATTTTTTCCAACACTTTTTCTTTTTACTATTTACAGGCGAATTCCAGAGTAGTGCTCTTCAACTCTTAAACTTTATTGAACTTGAAACTGAGCAAAAAATTAATATTTTTCTGCCTACCAACTAATGTTTTGGTTCCTTTGCCTTAATTTATTTGAACAAAAATTTGCACAAGACTTGGGGTTGATCTCATTTGAACACTGGTCACAAAATATTATTAAATCCTTCTGGACTTCTTTATTCAACCTTTTTGTTGATGATACAACAGTCATGGAATGATGATTATGGTCACGACCATAACTATCATAATCATATTATCGTAATAAGTTTTACTTAACCTTTCAGTTCCTTGCTCGAGCATAAATCATTATGGACACTTTGCCTGAACATGAATCATTGTCGCCCTTCTACCCATGACATCTAGGCATGGTATCAAATATGATCTTGTTGTTTCAGCATGAACCAAGTGGTCTGTTTCTGGACTAGATCCCATTCTACTACTATTGATGCTAGTTCAGTAACGTGGTTGGGGCAATTCAACCCACAACTAAGAGTTAAAATGCAGGATTCTCACCAGGGCTAGGAAGGAGAGTGAACAACTGATACAACCTTAAGCTACAATTTTGGCTTATTTGTTCATATTTTATTATTCTGCTTCTTACATCCCATTATGAGATACATCAATATGATATTTATTAGGATCTATATGGATGCATACAAATTTAATTTGTAGAGGTAACCGCATGGCTTGACTTCTCTTTTTAAGTTAGTGAAAGCATCTCGAATAACTTTGATTGACCATCTGCCAGTAGTCAAACTTCCTTGCTCTTTATAATTGTTGTTTAAATGTACATTAGCTTCATGAAAAGGGGTCTTGAAATAGTCGATGCAATTCAGTATTTAATTTTGGTGTGCTTTCATGGATTAAACAGATAAACTGGAACAAATTTGCGTACGAAAAGTATCTTTGCCTCTGAGCTAACTCATTTAGAGAAAACTTGTATGTTGATGCAGTTGTTTAAGAAGGAAGTTTATCAGCTAGTGTTAGCCTATTATGATAACTAGTAACAAAAGCCAAGATCATGGTCTATATTATGTTTTACATCCCTAACTTGGACAAACTTTTGCTACCCAGCTTTTACGCATCGAAGAGGAGCTTGGAGATGTCCGGTATGCCGGTCAGGCTTTCAGATCTCCCTAGAGAGAAATTTGTTAAGAGCTTGTGGTTGATCCGAAATAATGTGCTAGATATAAGTCACATGAAGTTGGGGAGTTTTGTTGTACTAAGAGGCCTCACAGATTTCTGTAGATGTGAAGCAGCCTAGAGGCATTTTGATAGGAGCATCTGTTGCATTTGTGTTTCAACAGTGTAATTTCTTCTCCAACCAAATTAGATGATATTGAACTTCATATTGGTACTCTTTAATTACTCAAAAACAATACATTTATGGAGCTCCTTCAACACTGCTTTCCCTTTGTTTCTTGCAGCTATTCTTACTATGTTGTTTCATCTTAGCAACCTTTCTCTCTCTCTCTCTCTCTCTCTATCTCCTATGTTGGACATTCTCCACGTAAGAAACATAGATTTTAATGAAAATAAACCATCATAGTACATGAACAGTGATTCGGCTGCTGCATTCCAACTTGACCGACAAAAGTTGCAGCAACAACTCGACATATGTTGAGTGAAAGCTAGAGCTTGTAAACCTCGACATATGGCAACTCCACTGAACCGATCCAAATGGCTCCATTTTCTTCGGCCACCTCACTCACGGAGGCCAATTCCCCTCCATCCAACAGCACCTCCAACACCTTCCCCTCTCCGCTCAATCTCACGGCCACCGGGTGCTCCGTCGCCGCTGCTTTCCCCTTGGTGGCCTTCTCGTCTTCAGTAACGCCGCCGCCGTCGTTCAAGTTGATCTTTTCGCGGTTGAGCGCTACCCAATACTCCCCCCTTGCAGTCCTCCTGATGTTGTCGGGGTAGCCCGGGAGCTCCGCGAAGACTTCCATGGCTCCCGTCCTCGGACCGCGCAGCCAGTGCTTGAGGACCCTGCAACTTCCGGTCTCCGCAAAGAGGAGGAAGCTTCCATCGCCACTTAAAGCGACTCCATTAGGGAAGGGGAGGCCACGCCTCAACACTGTCACCTTCCTTGTTCTTGGATCATACTTCATCAGCCTTCCGGTGGAGTCTCCTGTAATGACAGACAGTATGTAGTCCCTGCACGAAAGCCACCATTCCTTAACGGTTCGAGACATGGAGTGATGAAGAGAAGAAAGGAAATTAATGGCGATCAGAGACTGGGAGTAATGGTTTCCATATAAGCTACACATCCATTCGACTTCTTTGGCCCCTGCAACCAAGTTGCTGAACTGGAATAGAGCAATACAACTCATCTGCGACTGGAGGTCGAGCGAGCGCTGCTAGGTTGTACTTACGGCCGCTGGTACCGCGTGCTGCTGTCAGTGAAGTACACCTCCCCCGTCCCCTGGTCCACGTCCACCCCATTGGTGAAGTTGAACCGCCCTCCGTCGGCGCTCGCGGCCAGCCGCCGCGCTGCTCCTCCCTTCGGTCCGACGGCCAGCAGGCCGAAGTAGGCGTCGGCGACGTAGAGAACTCCGGTCGCATTGTGGAACTGCAGCCCCAAGGGCCTCCCGCACATGCTCTCCAGCGAAACATCAGAAGTGTCGCAGCACTCCTTCCTGCCAACGAGAAGATGATGAACGCAACATGTCGCAGTAGGTCACAAGCAGGCATGTGCCCATAGGCATGGAGGCGATCACCTGTTTCCAGCATTGACGGCGAACCCAGTCCAGCCGCGGCCTTTGCCTTGCCATTTCAGGATCCTGCCGCCGGAGACGCCGGTGTAGGGACCTTCGCCACGCCGGTCGAAGGCGAGGCTCTCCGGCCCCGCCACCCTCGTTAAGACGAGCCTCTCGACGCTTTCAAGCTTGTCTATGGCCTTCTCTTCGTGACAGGAAGAGAACGGAAGGAGCACCGCAAGCATAATGGAGAGGAGAGCGGGTCTTAGTGAAGTGGTACTGCAGAGCTTTGTTCCCATGGTGGAGGCCAACAGGTCGGAAGCTGAGTGAAGGAAGACGTACAAGGACTTATTTATAGACTGCAACAGCTTAGTTGGCGAGATCTATCCCTTTTAGATAACATGTATACATACATCTCTACAAGGAGAGCGTGTGCCAAGGCATTACTCCACGTTCCTCATGTAGCTGCAGGATGATGATGACGATAAAAGCTCCGGTCTATCTGATTACTTATGACTTCGCTGTTTCTTGTCAGGAAAGGAAGCAAGCAGCTGTCACCGTCGTTTAAACGCTACGGGTGAATTCTCCACAGCAGCCGCCATTAAAGCGTTGACTCTTCCACGACAAAAACAGCACATCGTCTAAATGCCATGGTCAGACGTATAGGTGTTGTGCAAAATCTCGTCATTAACTCATCATGATCAAACCTGAATTAGGGTGATAATGATGCCGGAAGAATTCATCACGATCATGATAGCATGTATCTATCTATCTGAGTTGATGCCGGTGGTAGCTGTTCTTCTTCTCGAATGGGTTTGTACATTTTGGTCTGCTATAATAACTTCTTTGCTCGTTCCAAGAAACAGAGGAGGAAGCAAAGGATGGAGATTGGTGGTAGACGTTGAGGATGTTTAATTGCAGAGAAAGACGATGCTGGTGCAGGCCATGAAATATATAGTAGTAATGGCGGTGAAGACTTAGTTGGCAGGTGAGAATGAGGAGGAAGATGGTTGATAGAAGGGGAAAAAGTCAAAAAGAAAGAAAGAAAGAAAGAAAAAGAAAATTCTAACTTGACTAATTAATTGGGTTATTTGAGTTAAGAATAAGACAGGATCATTTTGCACTATAATTTGTCTTGGATTCTGCAGGTGATCACTCTTTTGACTAAAGCATTTGATGGTAATAATTTATTTCTCTTTACCTGCTTTATCTTTTCCAAAGCTGTTTGACTATTTTAAGATTTATTTGCCTAATTTGCATGCAGAAAACCAAACATAATTTTCCAACATGCAGTTGCATGTTATATGATTTCCCTCCTGCCATGAAAGCAATGTCCTGAAGGGGTGTTCATTAAATGGGCTTAAATATCACTGCCAGCCATGCTGCAAACAGTCAGTCTGACAAGAACTGCAAGCTTCTTGATGATGATGTGGTCTTCTTCTGCCAGGAGAGGTCAGTTATGTGGTGGTTGTTTGTCTTCTTATCTCCTGAAGCCATGCATGCATGAATGTTCCACATGATCGATCATATGTCATATCATTGAGGAACTCTTCTTTGAAGAAGATAAAAGATCATTGAGGGTGAATATATATGCCTAACAAATCCTATTCCATCACAATTACCTATTTTTTTGTGGATGAACAGTTCTTATTAAGACACAAGTCAGACTCACATTTCCTCCCTCCTTGTCAAACCACCAGACTGGGATATGGAAGAATGTTTTGCATACATAGAGACAATCCATGGACACAAACCGCAGGATGTCGCCTGGAACAGCACAGACAAGCCAATTGAACTAAACCTTTACAGGCCAAGCATTCGTGCCTCGGACAAGTCGGCGTCGGAGAATAGTGTTGCCCATTTGAGTGGACCTTTTCACAGGACATAGAGAGATGATCTCTCTAATAAGAGCAATCCACTTTGACCCACCACATGTCCTCTGTTCTCAGAAACAAAGTCAGCTCCTTGTTCATGAAGCCGCTTCATTCTGTGTCTTTGATGATCGAGCTGCCTCCTTCTGATTTACGCTAATCGAATGGATTAGTCTACGGAAGATTGTCAAGCAGAATTCGACATCTTTATTTAGATCTCAGCATGCAGCTAAAATTAGGTGGAATTGTACGGCAAGAAACTAATGTTCTGCATGTCACAGAAAGCTGAAACGAGAAGAATGAGGAAAGCAGAGGAAAAAGAAGCATCTCCCTCTGCGGACGCAGGCAGCTATGTGTCAGTTCACTGGTTCAGCTCCCATGAAATCGAGACTGGTCTGCACGCCGTGGGGCACAAGCGAACTCCGGGATTAGATTTCCAAGTCTCTTGTGGAGCTCAGTTTCTTCGACTCTCAGCCGGTCGTTCTCATGGATGATCTGAACACCCTCTCTCCTCACACGGTTTAGCTCATCTAGCAGATGGCAGTTGGCCGACCGCAGATGGATGACCTGCGACCACAACTCGCTCAGGCGCCTCTGCTTTCTCATCCGCGACCGCCGCGCCGACTCCCTGTTCGATATCATCCTTCTCTTCCTCCTCTCTTCTGCTGCGCTCAGTTGGTGGCCGACCGCACCGAAGCCATGCATGGTTGGCTGGGTCTGGAATTGTTGTGCGATGTATGGCCCGAAGAGACTGCTGAACTGGGAGGAGGTAATGTTGTTCTGTGACATGCTGTAATGGGCTCGGAGAGAAGCTGAACTCGAAGGTGAAAGGCAGCAGATGCCGGCAATCTCCCCGGGATGCATGGTTACAGTGTTGTGCATCAGTAGAAGAGGGAAGGAGGATGAAAGCTTGAAGGTTGAGTGAGTCGATTTATAGTGCATGCATCCCATGAGCTCACCATCCTGCTCGATGCATACATGCATGTGTTTCGCACAGAGGAGCATCTCCATTATGGTCGTCTGATCACCATCAAACAGTGATATGCAAATGCTGGACCCTCTGATAATATCACAGCCACCTGCTGCTGTTACCATTAAACTATGTGCTGGTTGGCTAACAATGACAGGCATTTCACCACACGATGATAGTAGGAGCATGTTGATGTCATGGTGTAGCCATGGCCATAGCATCATGGGATCAGAGCATGCAATTTGTGGATATGGGTCAAAGCTGAGGATAGAAGTGCTCACACACCATTGCTCTCATGGGGTGCCTTTATCCAAGGAAGGGGATGTTTTAGGAGAGGTTAAACGTCGAAAGAACCACTGGCTCTCTCTCTCTCTCTCTCTCTCTCTCTCTCTCTGCAAATAACATTTGTGTTGAGCTGCCTTTGCTATAGATGAGGTCGCCATAGTTGGTCTTTGTGGTACTCATCCTAAGAACAATCATTCTGGGTAATTTCTAGTGATCAACTCTATCTGCAATCTCAGACATCTGCTTCTCTCCTCATGTCCAGTAAGCGTCATGAGGTCATAAGCTTCAATTATACATATGCAAGTGATAAGTCACGATCATGTCGGATTAGATGAAGAATCGTTAGTACCAAAGCTCCATGAACCCTCACACAAGGTGGGAGATGAAGTTGACACTCAGTTGGAGAAAGATTCGTGGTGTCTTGTGACACGCAATTTATATTGTATATGAGGATATCTTTCCTCGTTGTATGAATCATATGTATCGTAGCATCCATCTGACATTTTCACAAACACAACGTTGGACGACTTCACATCTTCTACGATGAACTCATCCTAAGCAAACTTGGAACTATATCGGTAATGGATGGACTACACTAATTTGAGGATCTCATGTTTCGGATCTGATGAGATAATGGAGAGAAAAGAAGAGCTTTTACATCCCCATTCAGGGAACTTTTATGTCACTTTCCCCATGTCCTCCAGCAAAAGTTTTGGTAGCGACACCCAATGCCGAAAGGCTATTCGCAAGTCAGCAAAACTACACAGCGAAGACCGGCAAAATCTTAGGAATTTAGCAGCTGGTGATTGATGTGTGGCATTTTGTTTTCTTCTTCTTCTTCTTCCACTCGTCTTCTCTCCCTAAAACTAAAAGCTTCAGCTGGTGATTGATGTGTGGCGATTGTCTTCCAGAGAGGCAATTAATCCCGAGTGATGTTATGGTGGTTGTGTGTGCATTATGTTGTTTTTGATGACCTCTCAGAAACTAACTAAATTATAATTTGATGAAAAGGTTGGGAGATAATTGTGGTGTTTGAATACAGTGCGAGGTAAAGTTCTCAATGGTTTTACAGTGCAGGAGCAAATGTGTTGTGTTGTTGTGCACTTCATCAAAGATTTTCCCCTTCGATCGATTAATGGGTTTAATTTGATGTGCATTTAAATTAAATGGAGGACTGTTAGGTTAATTGACGAGAACATTAATCTCTCGAGAGTAGAACCTCATTCTATCACAGGATTGCCCCAAGAAGAGGCTCAAAATATTGCAACACAGGAGTCCATCAAACGGAAGATTTTAATCTATTGTGTCTGCCATGGACAGTCATCACAGTAAGATGACATGTCCAATCAACTCCTCCATTCCTTTCCAAGGTTCTTAACATAAATCATATGATATTTAGCAGATATTAGAAGCACCTCCTGGGATCACTATACTCACTTTTCTTGTCAGCAAACGATTTAAACTAATATCAAAAACAGCATCAATATAGACATCTTAATTAGATGCTTAACCAAAAAAAATTATTATAAAAATATTTTGATTTAGTTTAAATTATAAATATCGAATTCAGACGTAGACCAATGCATTCAACATCACATATTTGGATTTAGTCTCATGTTAGAACTAAGAATTAAGATTTAGTTGCTGATGATACTGCACATTTGCATTCCATGATGTGTGTTTCGGTGTCCAGTTTCCACTGTGTCCTCTGCTGTTCGTCATTTATGGTCTAATTAATTGGAACATTATTGTATTAATGGTTGCTCCCAACTGTTCGATTAATTTCTTGCATTGTATGTGGGAATGCTCATTGATCCATTTATGCTTTTCTTTGTGTATTACCGCTGATGAGCTTCTTGGTTGATGCAGGGAAGGAGAAAGGGGGATCACAAACTCCTGTAGGTCAGGTTGAGATGCATTCACAAACTCCTGTAAATAATGATGATGTCAAACGAAATATTTCCTGTGTTCCGAGCAGCGGTTGACACAAGTCTCATCACCATCAGGCATTATTAGTAGGCTGGCGATAGTGGTGAAGGTGGAAGAGACAGACTTGTCCCTTTCATCCCTCACCAGTGAACACTTTGAACATTGTGTGAAGAATCACGTCAAAGGATTCCAAAATCTTGCTTAATGCCATGTCACCGTCCGGATCTAATTTATTTATCAATTTTATTAAATTTAAATCATTTTTATCAAAAATATTTAAATTAAAATTAATAATATATTTATTTATTAGATTCGTATAAATTAATCTTAAGAGATTTAAGATCCCATCAAGACTAATAAAGATTACCGAAATCTGATGGTGTGTATGAGATGACAAGAGATCAGAACTAGAGCAAAACATAGCAGCACCGTAAATGGAATTGGATATGACAACTTGATATGGCCTCTTAACGAGAATCTAAAACTCCCCAGTAAAGGTTTCTCTGCCGACACACTTGTTTAGCATCTCTCCTCGCGTTCGGTCCACCGCTTACACCTCAGACAATGGTGATACAAATAAGAAGAAGACGCAGAAGAGTGTGATTTCCGTGGTTAGGATGGAGTCATTGAAATAATTTTCTTATTTCCAAAGATTAGAAAGCATATATATATATATATATATATATATATATATATAAATACCTCAGATTGATGTGACCGGGAGAAAGCCAAGGCGAGCAGTTTTGTGAAGCAGCCACTTGAGTTGACACCAAAATAAAGATGGTCCAAGTAGAATGCTTCTTCTAATAAGCTAAGTCTGTAATCTCAATGGAATTGTTTTCATGGTCCCTCCAGTACTCTCCACTGCAGATCCACTTGATTTCAAAGTGGGCCCACCCAGAAGGTGAGGAAGACAGCACACAAGTTATCATGATGGGTTGACAGGAAAACATGGAAACGCATGATGGTGACGCGTCCAACAATGTGACTCGGATGTAACTCTTCCTTTGGATCCTGCAGTTGGTTGCCACGCTCACAAGTCCCTCGACCCATATTTTGCCTGTGAACCTCGCACAACCATCCTGCATTATTATGGCTGATAAGGATCACACCTCGCTGTGCTTTCTGCACAATGAGGACACACAAGAGTGGTTCAAGTTAAAAGGCTATGTTTGGATATATATATATATATATATATATATATATATATATATATATATATATATATATATATATATATATATATATATATATATATATATATATATATATATATATATATATATATATATATATATATATATATTAAAGAAAAAAAATAAAATAACTATATAATTATAAAATATCTTAATTTTATATTTGATAAAATTATATTTCAAAAGTCCATTGAATATTTTATGATAAATTTTGTCCTTTTAATATTTTTAATATTTATTTTTAAAAAAATTATTTAAATTAATAAGTAAATAATATATGTATATGTAATCATATAAAATTTAAAAAATATATTTATTTAAATAAAAAAAGTAATAACTTTTAAAAATAACTAAATAAAAATTCATCTTATATAAAATATAAATCATGTTGATTTATCACTAAGTCATTTTGATAAATTAAAAATTTAGATAAAATTTTAGAATTAAAAAAAAATAGATTAACATCTCGCAAATGCTAAAATACTAATGCTATCACCAGCATTTAAGTATTTTCATTATGGTATTTAGATGAGATACGATTTAAAATAAACTTATCAAACATTAATTTATATTTAAAATATGAATTAAATTCTCAGTGCATTTGAATTTGTAGGCCCACCCAAAAGTCTCTCTCACGTAGAACTAGTGGTTGGGTAACGTGTAATTAATGTAGGCCTGTTTGCTGTAAGCAGAATGAGTTGGGGAAGGAGGAAGAGGAGGAGTGAAGGAACAGTTGGATATCAAGTGACCACACTACACTGCCTTGGAAAATGATGTGCGTTGATGATGGGGAGAGGGTGGTGGGCATCATGTGATTCGCCCAAGAGATGGGAGCCCATTGGGAAAGCTGGTTGCATGGCAAACCCTACTCCGTCTCACCACAGCTGCACACTTCCTGCCTCCATCCATGACAGTACAAGTTATGTTCCCTTGATCCAAGGGATGTGTCTGCATCAGGGTGTGCAGGATGGTGCATGGCCTCCAGTCACCCCTAAAATCATCCATGATTGTTAGTTACTATGTTAGATCATCAGCTAAGACTCCTCGTCAAAAGTACCTCGAAGAAGAAGAAGAAGAAGAAGAAGCAAAAGTCCCCATCAATGTCATCCCAGCCAAATGCTGAACGCTGCCTCGCTACTGTGCGTGCTGCTAACCCATATAATTTTTGTCAGGAGAATCGAGTCCATGGATCTTGACTTGCATCACAAACCTACAAATGTGTCATTAGAGCTACATGGGGTTTTCTGACCACACATCCACACAGTATCGAGGCTGATCACATCTAGCATACTGACTGACACAACGTTGGGAGCCACATCCATTGAATGCCAAAAGCTCATCCCTGACCTCCGACCACACACACCTCCAGGAAATTAAGCATTCACATCTCATTCTTCCCTGCCCTCTCTCTGACATTGATATCAGTTCAGCTCACTTTGAATAAAATTCACTGACCTTCTTCTATCTTCATAGGTTGGTGAACTAACATTTCGGTTTCACATGGAGTTGGTGCCTTCTTTGTAAGCAATGACTCCAATTCTGCGACCAATATATTTTATTCGTTTAACTTTTTATTCTTCAATCTATATATTATCTTTTTATGAATCTCGATAAAACGACAATATTCTTCATCTACGATGAATAAACCAGGATATGTGCATGAATCATCAACCCAATGCATGTAGGACAGTGCCACCACTCGTCGTCTTCGTAGACATGGATCACGATATGTATTTTGTTGTCGTACACTTGTTCATTATCCATGGGTTTTAGCATGTTCAAAATCCAAGGCTTTCTTTGTGCACCATATATATATAATCAGGTATATTTGTCCTTATATGATGTACTGTTTATGTTGGTATTGGGAATTGTAAAGAGAGAGAGAGAGAGAGAGAGAGCTCTGCCTTCAACGAGGGGGTAAAGAGGATTCACCCAACGATGGCCGCAGTGAAGCGAAAGTGGAGGGGTCACATGGGGGGAGGAGGCAGTATAGTGTACCCCCTTCGTCCAACGTACGCCGTGTCAGAGGGGAGCGTACGAGAAGGAAGCGGACCTCAACACTCGCTGGGCGCGGCGCAATCATTGGCTCGGCGCCCAATGGGAGGCCGTTAGGTAAGCCCGGCCGGTGGAGGACCAACAGAGTGGGGCGGCGACACGAAACCATTGGCCTCTGCCAGTAGCTGGGTGGCCGACAGTAGGATTTGGCGGTGGGCAGCCACCCGAGCTTGGCCGTACCTCCCCCGCCCCCGCGTCGCCATCCGACCGGGCGAGCCTGCACCACGGACGTACCTACGCCTCTCCGTCGTCGGCGTGAAGGCTGGTGGGCCGTCCCTCCCCCCCCCCCCCTCTCTCTCTCTCTCTAGGGAGGACACGATTGAAGAAAGATAGGTTGGAGTGTACTCGCCTCCACTTCCCGTAATGTAGATTGACTAGTTTAGCCCTTGCTCTCCTACACCAATATCTAGTGACAACAAATTAGTGTCACATGAACAACATATTAACCTATAGCGAGACGATAGATAAGTCATGGTCATAAATTATACATCTATGTAATGTAGATTGACTGGTTTATCCCTGGCTCTCCTACACCAGTATTTAGTGACAACAAATTAGTGAGTGTCACATGTACAACACATTAACCTGTAGCGATATGATAAGTCATGGTTATAAATTGTACATCTATGTGTTACACGGCCATCCTTCAAGTCCAGTCCCGTACATATCAACGTTTATTTTATTGACTGACTGACTCATCCTTTGACCTTCAGCATGATGTAAACCTGTGATTGATCGTGTCGGCATAAGGACGATTGTTGTGCATCATATTGGGTTTGGTGGATCAAATAGGACTCTCGAGGAGGTCTATTCCACTGTTCTACAGGATGGGGGTAAAATGGGCATTGTGCAATGGAGACCAGCAGAAGATATTTCCAATTGGTTACTTATGTGGCTCATGCATCAAACACCAATAGAGTTCTGAACGAGAGTGCAAGCAGAATTAGAAGAGAAGAGTCACCCAAGTTCTCTTACCTCTCTCTCTCGCATCCACCGACGGGTATCCGTACCTCTGAAGCTTCCGGAACCTTCAGAAGCCACCGGAATGCAAGACTTTGGGGCTATCCCCGGCGGAGGAGGAGGAGGAGGAGTTGGGCGCGTCAGGGGATTCCCTCCTCTGCCGCCGACGCAGCCGCAGCTTCCCGTCAAGTGCCCCCGCTGTGACTCCACCAACACCAAGTTCTGCTACTACAACAACTACAACCTCGCCCAGCCCCGCCACTTCTGCAAGTCCTGCCGCCGCTACTGGACCAAAGGTGGCGTCCTCCGCAACGTTCCGGTCGGCGGCGGATGCCGCAAGTCCAAGCGATCCTCCATGTCTAAGCCCTCCGGTGGCTCCGAGCGTAAGGACCCACCCCGCCGTCCCTCTGCCGCCCCTCGATCCAGCAGCGGCAGTGGCAGTGGCCGCTCCACTCTCGCAACCGCTGACGTGCCCACGTCCACCAACCCCTTCCCCAGTTCGGCCCTCCTGACCCCTCCTCCTGACCCTAACCCCGATCCGGCCCCTTCCTTCGATTCAGCGACGACGATGGAGGTTCCACTGGTCCAGGCAGCGGATATCTTCCCGGACACATCCACCGCCGCAGCGGGGAGCTTCCCGAGCCAGATGTCGCTCGCTTCAACGCCGGCGATCCTGGGATTCAACAGATTTCCCGATCCACCACCCGTTCCGCTCCAGCCACAGTCGAAAGCTGCCGAGGAGATCAGCGCACAGCCGGGGTTCACGAATCAGGCGGTCGCGATCGACCCACGCGGGGCGGGCTCCGGCGCCGGGTGTGCGATCGCCGGGATGGACTGGCCCGGTGCGTCGGTAGACCCGGCGCTCTTCGATCTCGCCACCGTTGTCGACCCCGCGTCGGCGTACTGGAGCCACGGCCACTGGGAAGACGCCGACCCCGCTCTCTACCTGCCTTGATTCAACCCCGTAACGTAACGCCTCTCTCCATCTCTCAATCACTAACACTTTCTTTTTCTCTGCAAAAAATGTTTTCTTTTGGCTACTCTGTTTGTTTTTTCTGTTTTCAGAGTAAGGATAGCATTATTTACTACTAGCTCTTACATGTTTCCAAGTATTAAAGCAATTCCAGAATATTTCCGTTAAAAAAAAACAGAATTGCCCGTTCTTTTTGCAACAAATTTAAAACAAGCCAATACTTCTATGCAAACTCCACCTTCTGAAATCGAAAGCCTCTCAAAATCGTTTTCTCTTATTTTTTAAAAATTATTTTCTTCTTTTGATCTTAACAATACAAAAAAATGGTGATTTGGACATTGACTGTTAATTTAGATTTTGTTTGTTTAGACTACGAAGATTGCCATCAGCAAATGTTGGTTTAGTAGTTTTTTTGAGATATATAACTGTGCATATATAATTGTAGGCTTGGGAGTAGCGTGTCAGGTCACGTCAGCTGACAAGGGGCACCGCCGGCCCATGCGCGACTACCCACATCTAACCGCGTGGCCTGTCACGATTAAAGAATCGAGATGTGGGTGAGATCAATTGATGGGCTTATCAGTTGAATTTGAAATGGGATTAAGATTTAGATTAGAAATCTAAATAAAAAAATTAAAATTTATGACTATAAATATACTATAACTTTGGGATGTAGAAAAAGATACTTGAGGTGCTCTTATTCTTTAGTGAATTCAAAGAGGATCGAGAGAAGCTTCCTCGGGTCATCTAATTAACTCAAGAGAAATTAATTCTTTATAATTGTTTTTTTTTTGCATAATAAAAAATTATTTTTTCTAAGATGTAACAAGTGTCAAATCAATTTAATCTTGTGTCGATTTTCTGCTACATTCTTTCATTGTTGATGATTGAGATTTCCTTCGATTTTTAAGTTCTTTCTCTTCCTATCCAATAAATACAGAAATATCATAAGCACTTGGAGAGACTGATCGGTATGCAATGACTCGTTCAGTATATTTAAATTATTAGACGAGATGTTTAGACTACACAATTTTGGAAGATTTTGAATGCTTGGAGTGGGGATCTCTTTGTGATCCTCCTTGGCAGTATTTTGCCCGCATGTAATTAATTGTTGGCACGAGCTTGATTCAGCTGTTCCTCAAGGTTCTTGATAAGCTCATGCTGCTTGATTCAGCTGTTCCTCAAGGTTCTTGATAAGCTCATGCTTTTAGAAGCTGCTTGTTTGTTTTCAAGATGCATTAGAAATTGCAATGCTTGGTCACGGTAATTTGCTGACTTGTAAAGAGTAAATGAAATTTCCTTGAGAAATAACAAGAGTAGAGTTTGCATGTGGATGCAGTGTCATTTCTAATATCCAAGTACATCAGACATTGCTGCATACTCTAGTATCATGATTAGCTTGTTTACCATTGGCATTGCCAGGTTTTGCTGTTCTTCTCTGTATGCAAAATCTCTGGTCCCTACTCTTTTTGTTTTTGTCCCCTACCTGATGACAAGATGAAGAAACATGAGAATTTCTTGGATGGGCAGATTCAGAGAACTCATAATCTGAATACTGTGTTTTATTCCAGTGATTTCAGGTGATTTAAACTTTAGATGAGATTGATCCGCAGAAAACCAGCAAAGATAATAGGTGTATTCCAGGAGCAATTTTTTATTAGGCCATGCACCGTTCCTCTCATCTCCCTCGTCCTATTGTGCATTGACATGGGTGAAGATTAGGTGCATGTAAGTGTCCTCCATAGAATTCAAATTTAGGTGGTTGGTCATTTGCTTTGTGATATGAACAATAACTGCTGTTGGCACATTCGGACTCGATTGATACAGAAACTTGTGTTATATTCATTATGTTGTGACACTTACCAGCCCAAATTTATTGCAGAGCCCACTTCGAGCAATAAACAAGCTAAAAAAGAGGAAGCTCACATGGATCTGCAAAAGGACTGGTGATGATTGGTGAAGCACCTGTTATCGGATTGTCTGCAACACATTGGAGCTGTATATACCAGCAGAGAATCTTGAATTTAGAGGCGATGAACAGGTCATGCGCCCCTCGGACGCAGAAAACTTTGGGTGCACCTGATGACCTCAAATGCTGTATGTTGCTGTTGTAGATCGTACTACTGCAGTGTTAGATTTCCTAACCACGGAGATGGGGAAAAGAGAAGACCATTGTTCATTGCTTCTCTTGCAACTTGAGTCTTAAAGCTCAGCAAAGTAGGCATACACTGTCACAAGTTTATAAAGATGTCAGTGATCCTGTAGGATAATGTTGGATTCCACAATCCTTTATGTCATGTGACCAATCACTGAATAGTACAACAACTATGTAGTATTTGCCCCTTAAATGAAAGATGGGCTGCATATGTGTTCTTGCAAGCTTGGAAATAGTGGATTTTGTCTAGCATATATTTCCCTCCCTTTATCAATCGATAGTTGAAATTTTAAATATATCAAAATATAAAATACTCTAAGGGTCATGGTATTGATACCATTTTAACTGTCAAATTACAATTAAAGCATAGTAGCATTCAATATTCACATCTTTAAATTCCAATAGTATTTCCTTCTAAAGAAATATAGGAGCTTAGCACATGCTACAAATCCTAGAAATCATCTATTAATGTCCTCCTGAGGGAAAATAGTTTGGGGTGAAAATAGTATCAAGAATCTAAAAGTTAAGAATGCTTGAGGGAAAATAATATTGGGATTGATTCAAAAAAATATATATATCTCATTATAAAAGGGCTTTTGCAAAAAAAAAAAAAATACTAATTTAGATATGATAAAAATGAACAATGATAATGATGATAATTGTACTAATATGTCTTGTGCAATTATCTGATTTCAGAAATATTATGATGATAATTGTACTAATGTGTCTTGCGCAATTATCTGATTTCAGAAATAAAGTTGAAAATGATGTCTACTTCTAAAATGAATTGTGAAATAGAATGAGATTGGGATTGATTCGAAAACGAGGAACCATATTTAAATGGCTGTTTAAAGTTGCTCGAGTAGGATATGCTACCAACTAATCAAGGCACTAACTCAATCATCAATAATAAATTTTATGGATAAAAAAATACTCAAATTAATAAAAAAAAAGAAAAAAAAAAAAGAGAAGTGTATCCTCTCTAGACGTTACGTTTTCAACCGATCAGATTTCACACAAGAGTTATCGTGCCTGGGAATGGAGTCTTAGAGGTGGTTACTAGCTTATTTTTTCAAAACTAACTTAATGCTAATGCTTGAGTCAATATGATAATTTTTCAAAAGCTAATTTTTCAAACTAGACTTAATTTTTCGAAAGCTAATTAAGTCAAACTATACTTAATTTTTCAAAAGCTAATTTTTCAAAAATTAGATTTTTCAAAAAACAAAAATCTCAAATCATACGTATGCGATATTAGCATAAAAATTATCTTTATGTTATTATTATGTGAAAAACTATAATACAAAAATCTAAAATCAAATAATAATAGATCTAAATTTATAATGTGCATCTTTTGATATTATTTAGAAAAATATATTTGACTTTAGGTGTACTATTATCGGATTCGAAAGCTATAGCGATGTCGATCTACAATGAGAACTAGACTCATATTATTCTTTTTTCCTAACATTCGTAGGATCACTATGAGCGATGAATTAGGGACAAAAGGAAGATGAAAAAAGATTTATAATATTTCATTTACTGGTTCACATGACTAAGAGAAGATAAGAGAATATCTATAATATTTCAATAATGTCATAGATCCACTCTCCTCTTACCTGCGTATATTCATATCTATGTATTTGTACATTATTTTTTTTAGTCCTTAAAATATTGTGTCGTTTTATAGGTGAGAGTAGAGGATTTAGGATAAGTAATTATGAGAGTCTCTTGTTATGACTATAAAGGCACTAAGAAGGGGGTGGGGCTGGGGAATTAAACCAATTTGAAAATTCGTTCGATTAAACCCGTATCGAAAATACATTTAACTTAAAATATGCATAAGAGTAGTGAGCAAGTAAATCAGTTTGTAATAAGACTAAAAATCATAAATAAAAATGCAAACCATATTTATAGTGGTTCGACCTACGTCTACTCTTGATTCCTCTTATAGAGGCCACTTGATTTCACTAACGATCTTTTTTCAATGGGCGAAGACCAACTATCCTTTTTACAACTCTTCTCCTTTTCATAAGCTTAGGAGAGAACCTTCATACATCTTTTTAAAATTAGATATTATTCCTCTCTTACAAGACTTCTAACTCTATGAGAAAGAGACTCGATAACTCAAGAGAGATTACAATTTTTTTTTTCTTAAGAATTCTTTTGCCTTTCTATCTTTTTTCTTGCTATCCCAAGCAAAAATGAGTAAGGTATTTATAGACCCAAAATGACTTTAAAATTTTAAATCCCTAGGTTTTTGGGGTAATAGTGGTACCACCGCTTGCCACCACTATGCACTAGCGATACCACCGCCCTCTGGGCGATATCATCACCATGTCATAGTCTAGGAGAATAAATCTGGGCGGTACCACCGCTGGATCTTTCGGAAAATGTACACTTCGTATGTTTCAACTCATAGGTGGTTCCACCGCTTGGGTTGGCAATGCTATTACTTGACCCAACTATAGGTCACTGAATGAGCCTTCTATGCCCAAATCAGTCCCGGTTTAGACCAAATGAGCCTCTAATTGAGTTAGCATGGTTACACCTAAAACCAACTTAATTACAACTTAAACTACTTCGATTAAGATACATGATTATAAACATGAATCCTATATTGTCCAGCATATTATTGGTTCATCCAATACTTAGTCCGATCCTTTGGTGCATCATCCTCTTTTTCGATGTATTGCTTGATCCATTGGCATGTTGACCTCCCACAACATCTGATTTTCTTGGCGCAATGTCTGATCCTTCTTGCCTGATATATGAACTTACGGCATGTAATCTATCTTCTAACATGTCGACCAATCCTCTGGTCTGATATCCAACCTTCTGACATGATGCTCTCCGGCCCAACATTTGATTATCCTGCTTCAATCGATTTGCCTTTCTATGATCAAAATTAGTCCTGCGTCACTCAAATGCTCATTAGATCATAACTTTATCAATTAATTTTATCATCAAACTATGAGATTCAATATCCCTTCCATCAAGGTCATATCATAAGAAATTCTATAATAGTTGGACTTCCTTTCTATTAGTCGATAATCGTACTCAGAATCTAATTATATTTATAATATATCTTACCTAATTAGATAGGGTTATATAATCTAACATTCTCATACTTGACTTATTAATTGATAAGATATAAAAAAATTAAAATTAAAATAAATAAAAATAAAAAATATTTAAAAAATAATTTTATTTAATTAGGTTATAAAACTTTCAAAAAATATTTATTTATGTATATCATCAATCCTATACTTTCTTCTATATACCACAATACTGTTAGCCCTTCCTAATATAGTCTAAAATGACTCATGTAATTTATCTTATTAAGATAATCCTATTACCACGTTCAACGATAATATGTACATACATAAATATGAATAGGATTGTAGAAACAAATAACTTTAATTATATATCCATGTTCAATAATAATATATCCACTTACACATATATCACCAAATCTTTTATGAATTACTTACAAACCTAATCATAAGAAATTCTATAATAGTTGGACTTCCTTTCTATTAGTCGATAATCGTACTCAGAATCTAATTATATTTATTATAAAAAATTAAAATTAAAATAAATAAAAATAAAAAATATTTAAAAAATAATTTTATTTAATTAGGTTATAAAACTTTCAAAAAATATTTATTTATGTATATCATCAATCCTATACTTTCTTCTATATACCACAATACTGTTAGCCCTTCCTAATATAGTCTAAAATGACTCATGTAATTTATCTTATTAAGATAATCCTATTACCACGTTCAACGATAATATGTACATACATAAATATGAATAGGATTGTAGAAACAAATAACTTTAATTATATATCCATGTTCAATAATAATATATCCACTTACACATATATCACCAAATCTTTTATGAATTACTTACAAACCTAATCATAAGAATATATTTTTTCAAATACTTTAGGGCATAAGTCTTAAGTGAATGTATCAATAATCAATACAATGGAACTCAAATTCTTAATAGATATTAATTATTTTTGGACACTTTTTCTTTAACCATAAAGTACTTTATACTGTAATGCATAGAGCTCCAACAATACTTATTATTTTTAAAGAAGAAAACTACTATAATATATCAGAAATTATCTTCAGCAACTTAGCAATTAAGTCTGACCACATCAAGTCCTAAGATAAAATTTTACAGTAATAAAACTTGGTTAGTAACCTTAAAGCATACCATAAAATTAGCTTCTATTATAAATAGTATAATAATTTTTTTATTTTTCTATAAATTATCCCTCTAACTAATATAGATATAAAATCGTAAAGTGGATTTTTTATTATCGAGATAATTTACAGAATCAATACATGAAAAATATCATCATTTTAAGCTGATCTAATTTCATATATATGAGTATATAATTCTTCGTCCATTCCATATATCTTATTACTTTCTTGATAGTTTTTTAGTGTTTTCATTTTTGGATAACTTTAATATCTATTCAGTATTTTAACTATAAAACTGATATATAATTTAGCATAGGCTTAAGTATATAATATACTTCCAATTGTGCATACATAAATAATATTTTTTATCTAATTTTTTCAAGTTAGTTTAAAAACACTTATTTTGACTCAAATTTTTATTTTTACGATTTGTTGAATAAAGCTATATACTAAATTTTTTCGAGACTTGGACAATATATCCTTTCTGGGATAGTCTTGATAATTATTGAGATTTATTCCTAAATATCTCAATGCTAATAATATAAGATATTTCATTCATATCAACCATCTTAAAATTTTTAGTAAAAAATCTCTTGGTTCAATACATTAAATCAAGATCACTGTTACTAAACAAAATATTATCCATATATAAATTTATTTCCACTTATCTTCATAAATAAATATTGATCAATAGTATTTTTATTAAATTTAAAGGAAGTAATGATATCAAGAAATTTTATATACTATTTTCTAGAGGCTTATTTAAGGTCATAAATAGATTCTTAAATTTGTATACCAAATTTTATATATTTTTTATTTTCTTTAAGAATAATTTAGGTTAACCCATATAAATCTAAATCCATATTGTGAACTTGTTTTCACATCCATATAGTATAACTCAAAATCAAAATGAGTTATTAATGTCATTATGATTTTTAATAAGATTATTTTAAAAAATATCTCATTATGATCGATGTATTTTTTGTGAGTAAAATCTTTGGCTACAAGTCTAACTATTATATCATTCATTATTGCCCTTTGAGTCATGTTTATATAATAGATTCTTTTATAATTATTAAGTAATTCGACGAGTTCTCATACATCATTCTAGCCCATTGATTTTAACTTTCTTTTATTACATTATACCAATTTTGAGAATCGTTACTTTCCGAAAGTAATGAAAGGTCTTTTGAGCCTTATATTATAATCTAATTTTTGTAAATATAATATATAATAATAAAAAATAATAAGTTTTCTTTCCCTTTGAGATATTCTAAAAATTATCGATTATGATTATTCTATAAATTCATTAGTTACGATATCAATATTACATAGGAGTTCACTAATATTATCTTGTTGTTCATTTTTATCAAATTATTTAGTGATTTGAGAAATAACCATCTCTCGAATATAAAATAATAAAATAATATCAACCTATATTTTTTTAATATCAGAATTAAATTATGAGATTTTTCACTTCTACTAATTTACTATTTTTTGGGAATCCTACATCACCATATTTAACTATCGTCGTACTATGATTAGAGCAAGAAAATTTATATCCCTTTGAATTTTTATGGATAATTAATAAAATATCTAAAATAATCATTTAATCAAATTTACTTTCATATAAATTGAAGATCATTATGTTTCTAGAACAATTTCAAATATGTAAATGTCTTAAGTTGGGTATCCTACCAATATAGGACTCAAAAAGTTTATGTAATTGACTTACTAAGAAGCATGTTCAAGATATACATAACCATCCTTAGTGCTTCTCCTCACATTGATTTAGGTCTAGAATAATAATTTATCATGCTTCTAATTATATCTATGAGAGTACGATTTCACATTATAGTAATCCTATTATGTTGTGACACATCTAGTAAATCATACTAAATATCTTATTTTTCTAAAAATATAGCAAAAGAATCAAAAATTATGATCGGTTCATCATAACTACTATAAAATTTACCACTTCTATCAAATCTGATAATTGTTAACTTTTTTAATTAATTATCTCTTAATTTTATTTATGTACACCTATGTCAATAACCTTAGACCGTAGATAGTCATAATTTCAATATGTAATCTATAAAAGTGATAAAAAAATCCTATCTACTAAAACATGGAATATGAAGTAACTCATAGATATAATCGTATATAATCTCAAGGAGTTCATAAAACTATGTTTCATTCCAATATTTGATTATAGGATCGTTGCAAACTCAAGATTCACATTAATTTTGTATAGATAATTATATAAAATTTAAAAGTTAACTTTTATTGAATCATAAATATATTAAGTTTACAACCATTAAAAGAAAATAATATCTTGACAAATTTAGATTAAAAAAATTAAATTTTTAGAATTATATATGCATCCTCAAGATTCATCAAATCAATCGTCTCTTAGGCGATAAGTACTAACTACTACTACTTTCGCTTTAGGATGATTCTTTGTAATGATGAATATTTTATTTTCTTTTAGTTTACATAATAAATTGAATTTCAATTATTGGTAACATATATTAAGACATTTGAATTAATCCACCAATTATTATAAAAAAATTATGTAACGTTTGATTTAAAATATACAAAGATCAGACTTATATCTTTCCCTTTCAAACCAAGCTTTATAGTTTTTCTTCACATAACCTTCTTTATCATAGAAGTATCACTTTACTATAAAAAAAATTCTCTTATGAGTTTATATAATATTTATAACCTCAGATAATTTATACTTTAATTTTCTTTTATAATCATCCACTCCTTAATAGTATTCAAAATATTATAAATATTTTCTAATTTAATCTTAATTCTTTCTAAACATATGCACTAGTCAGCTCATTTAAGTTTCACTTATCTTTAGTTTTATTATAATGAATTTTAATGAGTCAAAGAAGAATAAATTGTACGACTCAACTATATTCATGCACAATATTTTTGAGTTTACAGCTTTATCAATTATATTAAGGATATAATCTTGAATTCCTCAAATACTATCATTCTGAATTTCAATTAGTTTTTTTTATTAATACATCAATGAATGATTTCTCAACAAATTTAAATTAATTTTTAAATATTATATTACGTTAGTTATATATTGTAATAAAGTTTAAATATTATTAATAATTATCATAAAACTAAGTCTTTTAAATATTTTTTGATCATTTATCTCAATTATTTGTTTCATAAATCTTTCAATACTTAAGTCTATGATCATTTCAACTAGTCTGATCAAGATGTAATATATCCAATATAAATTACATATGCTCAAGTTATTTATAATAATTTAATCTAAAAATATAGAGATATTTATCAAAATACAATGAAGTACCACTATAATAATATAATATAATATTAATATGTTAAGTTTTTTAATAAATATTAAATAATTGATATAATCTCTATTTTACATTTGAGTGAAATATTGACATATCAAGTGTTTATACAAAAATATTTATGGAGGACCAATATCATCCTCATGGAATAGTGTTACTATATTTGGGTATATAATCCGAAACTACAAGGATATTCAAAACAGCATCATTCTACCTGTTCACATAATTATTTGAAGTAGATACTCTCTCAACATTATCTAAATCTTCTAATTATAACTATCATTATGAATATTATTTTTTAATATCACTTAAGATTAATTTCTTAATATAATTTCATAATTATTGGTCTAGGCTGCTTTAACGACTACAAGACCAACACAAAAGTAAAATTATAATTTTCATAAGAAACCCTAATGCCAACCACCCTAGCAACCGTCGCCATGCGTTCCACCATGCTTACGCGCATGAGTCAACAATGATCGTTTACTACCTACACGTCATTAGTCATATGTTGCCTACAATGGAGTGGCTATCCTCACATAGTTGATCGGCAACCTCGTCGATTGTCACATTGTGTTGTCATGCCCATGCGCAATTGTGCATGTGTCACCTGACGATCTCCCATGGTTGCCTTGATGCGACCGTGTACACACGTCGCTCAATGATCTTGTTGGCCTTCAACGTTTAGTAATACTGATTACGGCCAATATATACTACCACAATGACATTGTTACAACCACTGTAACTCTTGTAGACAATGATGATGCGATCGTAGTCATTGCATGTATCAATAATCGTCATAGTCACGTAGGCTACAATATTGCTCTAGTTGTCACACGTAATAGTTCTAATTTAAATATAATAAAAAAATAAACAATGACAATGATGATAATTCTACTAATGTGTCGTGCATAATTACAATAAAATAAAAAATGGCGTGTACTTCTAAAATGAATTCTGAAAAAGAATGAGATAAGGATTGATTCTAAAACGAGGAACCATATTCGTATTTATCTTCGATCGAAGGCCAAGCTACGTACTCACATTAGATGATCTTTAAATGGTCGTTTAAAGTTGCTCAAGTAGGATATGGCACCAACTGATAAAGGCACTAACTCAACCATCAATAATATATTTCATGGACAAAAAAATACTCGAACTAATAATAAAAACAATAGTAACGTATCCTCGATCTAAGGTGGTCTATCAGCTAATTTATTTTTCATAAACTAAACTTAATTTTAATGCTCGAGTCAATACGACATTTAATGCGAGACATGAAGAAAGAAAATTTAGAATCCCAAACCATGCCTTTGGGACTCTTATTTATAGTGAGTGCTCAAGTTCCAAAAACCCAATAAATGCTGATCACCAAACAAAATTTCTAAACATTTTTTCGTAAGTACAAAAACAAAAATAAATCCCAGTGGATAATATTCTTCCGACCTCACCCGATTGCACGGGCCAAATGCCCACTCGAATCCCCAATCTCGGAAATGACGAGGGAGTCGATCATTGTTGACATTACGCGCCAACCGGCGATAACTAAACAGCCACGACATGTCCATCCATGTCTTCCTCAAACCTTGACAAAAAAGACCACCAACATGAATGCGACTCGGGAACGGCTTCCCCCATCGCATTTCGATGGGACGACGACGACGACGACGACGTCGATGGATGTTCCACCGGCGTGCTGTTGGACGGTCGTGAGCAAGCGATAGCGCTGCGCCGCCTGCCCAAGCTGTAGGCCTACCGTCGGATGGGGAATGGACGGCCCGATTCCACGGAGATGGAAGAATTCTGATTGATTTCCGCCGGAATCAGTTCCATTTGATTCAGATGTGGAATGGGACACCTGACGTATGAGCCTCACCTGCCAATGTTTGGGCGGTTTCGATAATGTCTACTCTGTGAGAGATTACTTCTTGATATTTACTGACCGCTATCTGTAGTCCACATTACAATTTAAAATAGGAGAAAAAAAGGATGATTAAACAAGAGGTCGAAGTCGAAGTCGAACGGCTTCTTATAACCACCCTTCCCCCTCTTCGCATTTGCTTCGCTCAGCAGAGAGAGGAAGAGAGAAGGAGAAGAGATGTATCGGGATCCGCCGGTGAGGACGCCCCACAGCTCCACGGCGGACCTACTCACGTGGCCGGAGAAGCCACCGGCGGAGCGCCCCGAAGCTCCTGCCTCCCGCAGGAGCCTCAAGGTATTGCCGCGACCGCGGAACCCGCGTTTTCTCCTCTCCTTGTGCTCTGCTTCCCCCTGGGGCTCATGGTTTTCGGTGCTTGGCAAAAAATGTTGCTGAAGCCGGCGGACAGGATCAGCCCCGCGATGTTCGGCGCGTCGGTGACCGAGGAGGAGGAGGCCGAGATCCTGAACGAGAGGTGAGGTCGTGTCCCCCGCCGACGGTCTTTGTTTTATTTATGATCGGCGGTGGTGAGATGCCGTATGTTTCCCTAAAACCTATCCTTTTAGGTGTAATTCTAATTAATAATTATATTTTTTGAATTTTATTGAAAAATCTTTCGAAAAAAGTGTGATGCACATCAACAGTAGGGGAAAAAAAAAAGAATAGAAGAGATATCTCAAAACAAAAAAAATTTACCATCTCTCGTATCTGACTTTCTTTTGGCCTAAAAGCTCCTATCTTGATCGATTAAGATTCCTAAACCTCGACCAATGTTTACTATCGATCGAGCACCTCTAAAAATTAAGTTATTTTCTTGATCTTGAACGGATGACATTCTGATATGTTTCTAAATGAGGTGTTCTCAAAATCAAACATTAGGAGCAGAACAGATCGAAATGTGTATGTTTCAGATGCTTTATCTGATCAAAGAGAATGAAATCTTTTGCTCGAGAACAGCTTGATTTGAAGGTTTGGATCCTTGTGAAAGTCGTAACTTCCTGCCTTCCACGTCATAGGAAGCCCTGCTCGGACCTAAAACTGCAAGAGATGAATGGAAGTGGCATCTTTACAGCTGACGAACAAAATGGTGCGTCAGAAACAGAAGGCGCCATTCCTCAGGTAGATTTCAGAATCTAAACGATGTTCTCAATGAACTACTTGACTATGTTGAGCACAACTAGTTTACGGCTCATAATGCCATCAGCAAGCGGTTGGTGGAATCAGCCAAATCTCGTTTGGCACCGAAGGGATCGAGCCGCCAAGAAAGCCCACCTCGATCGCAGAGATAGCGAAGCAGCGGGAGCTGAGTGGGACAGCGGAGAGCGAGCTAGAGGCCAAAGTCAGGAAGCAGCTCTCGGAAGCAAAGTGCAGAGAGCTCGGTGGGAACGACATCTTCGGACCTCCTCCCGAGGCTCCGCCCAGGCATTCAACTGCACGGAACTTGGAGCTGAGAAGTAACATCGGCTTCGGATCGCCGCAGCCACGCGGCCATGTGAGTTTGATGGTCGGTGGAGCATGGGTTCCTGCTTCCTATTCAATCTGTCTATACGGGAATAATTCTAAATCAAACTGCTTACCCGGCATTCTCACTCACCGTCGATCTTCTCTTGGTTTGGTGGTTTCAGCAGGTCGCATTCGACGAAGAAAAAGTCAGCAGTACAGCCAAGAAAATTTACAGTCGGAAGATCCAAGAGCTGGCCGGGAACGATATATTTAGAGGAGATGCGCTGCATTGGTCTGCTGAGAAGCAACTAAGCACGGCAAAGCTGAAGGAGATGAGCGGCAGCAACATCTTCGCAAATGGGAATGGGAAGACTGTAACCAGGTACTACTTGGGTGGCGTCCGTAAGCCCCCCGGCGGCGGAAGCAGCTTCGCGTTTGCTTAAGCATTCCGACCTGCTCATATTAGCATGAACTGTGCTGTCTGTGAAAATGGGCTGTGCACAGGCCGAACACTTACTGCTGAATACAGGATGTTTTCGGTGATGTCTTCATTTACCGAGAGTGATGGATAAGTGGATTGCCACATGACTTTGGTTGTAAAAATTTTTATGTAAAGAACATGTTGTTTCTGCCTTCTACCCTTCTTGTCGGAGTTTCTGGATGATTAAGAGGGGCAAAACCAAAAAAGATAGAGGAGAGGGAACAACAAGAAATAATTCAAGACCACAGAGCACCTTTCTTGTCTTGAAGCTCTTCTTATCCTTCCGAGCCATGGCCACGGATGAGGATAACCGAAGGCCACACAACACCACCGAATCCATGGACACAGTAACACCCTGTGGCTTGCCTGATAGGCAACTTAGCCAAGCACTGAAGCATGGTATAATAATCTTCCATGATTCATGGGGCTGACAAGGACTAATTAAGGAAAACCCTCGTGATGAAGTAGAAGATTGTCCGCACGGCATTCTTTTTTTTTCTCACAAGAATAGATATAAACGAGAAACAGATGACAAGTTTTAACCATGGGCAAGAAGGAAAAAAAAAAAGAAGAAAAGGTCGTTTACCTGCAGCAACATGAACACGAAGTAGCAAGTCTTGAGCTCACGGCTGCTCAAATCCCTGCGTTGCCAGATCGTCCATATACTGCAATGAACACAAGACCACGATGATAGTTTAAACTTGTACCAATAACCATATCGAGTAACAACCCTTAAATAGGTACCTCAAGGGGCTCGCTGTGGTCTTTTAATCATTGTACTCTTCCCATAACATGGCAATAGGAACCTACTCTGGCCAACTTGATGCACCCTAGTGCTCAATTACAGCTTGAAACAAAGTTGAAGAGTCTAAATAAATGATCATAAACTGACCAAATTCATGTCAAGCCTAATTCCGAGTCAACACTATAGCACTTTCCAATCCAAGTCACATGAAATTCAAGATTGGGTATTGGTCTTGCAACTGAGCGAGCGAGCGACGGACCGACCAACAGACATGGTACAGAAGTTGGACACTTAAATCACCTCAAGCAAATGTCCAAACATCAGTCGAACAGGAACCTAAAATATTCTTTTACTGCCATCCACCATACTGTTGTTGGTTGCGGTTACCACTCATGTTAGGACCTCGGCCAGCACCCGAAGCACCGTAAGGGCCACCTTGGGGATAATTGGGAGCATTGACTCCATAGCCGCTGCCACTTCCACCACGCGGACCACCAGAACCAGGCATACCACCCCCAGCATAGGGTGGCGGTCCACGTCCTTGCTGTGGATATGGACCACTGTTGTATCCACCACCTTGACCTCCACGATTCGGGTTATACCCACCACTTGGATTCCCACCTTGCGGATACCTGTTAGGACCTCCAGAGGGTCCCCGAGGTTTGCCATAATGGTGGCCTGGACCAGCTGCCATCGGCGGCGGAGCATTATGAATGGGCTGGCTTGGACCAGGCCGGATCTGAGGGTGTGGTTGCCCTGTTTGCTGGATGGGTGGTAGACGAGCATGTGGCTGCGGATGCTGTAGCTTCTGTCGTTTTGCTGTCTCCTCCTGCTGCCGCTGCTGCTGGCGCTTTTTCTTGGTCTGAAATTCATGCGAGGACTCGTACTTTGGCAAGCTTCATCAAGATACAAACACGAATGAATTAAAGACGTGGGACTTCAGCACAGACCAACACAATTTGTGCATAGAATTGAAACAAACAGCACAGACATTTTATAGAGAAATACTCTAGGTGTTAAGAAACCAATTGCAAAAATAGTACCTTTTCGGGTCACATGGTAGCGGGTCAGTCCAGAAATACTCTGCATCAAGTGCATCCTTTGCAGATATCCTCTACATATGAACAAAAAGAAAAAGAGAATCACCAAATTACTGGTCAAACATTTATATAACAATATCGATAGACCTAATATTCAATAAATCCATAAGTTAAATATATATAAAAATAAAATTAAGCAACAGCAAGCTCTATTAATTATGTCACAATGTTGAGGACCTGCTGCACAACCTTAATCAAGAAAAAAATCAATTTTAGCATTTACCCTCAAAAGGCAGCTCTCACGTCAACTGTTACTGAAGCAAAGCACGTTTAGCATATGATAAACCCACAGACAGGAAGGTATTCGGTATGTACCATGCCAATGTTCAAGTAACAAACAGTACAAGGCTATTATGCTTTCAGACACAACAGTCCTTACCTCCATGGAACTAAATTCTTCTTTAAAGAAAGAAAGGAAATAAATTTATAACCTTATTCCTCAGGGTAAACCTTCTTTAAAAAAACGATGTTAGATACTAATGTGATACTTGCCCAATGGAAAACCTGGATATGAGCAAGTGACTCAGTATCATATCAAGTTGAAGAAAGCTTTCCATCGATGACAGCCCCAAAAGTTTCTCTAAGTACTAAATCAGATTTCTCACGCTGCTCATTGTTTGTTTCTCATTCATCATATTAATTCCAGCATCACTATATAATGCAAGAGGCAGAGTCTGGAACAAATAAAACACTCAATGATTATCTATAATTTGTTAACCTCCAAGCACACAGTGCCTTAAAATATCAATATCAAGACAAAATGAAAGGCCCATCCTTATGCTTATTACAGAGAGCAGTTATTCATACAGATTCCCACAAAAATTCCAAACAATTGAGATAGAGAGAAAGTACATTTATGTAATGTGAGATCCTGATACTATGGTCCTTACATGCATTACATTAGCTTTGATTATGTAAAAACAAAATTTCCAAATCATGTAATCCTACAATGTATATAGGATAAATTCATTTTGCAAAATATAAAGACATTGAACGGATCAAGCAACAATATGATAGCATTAAATATACAATTTGACTGCATGAAAAAATAACTACTACATGAATTTTTTTGTCATAAGTTCAATGACAATGACCTTGATGATGTGAACAAGACAAAGCTAAGTTGACAATTATTCATATAGTCCCTATACATATTACTGACAACAAATTGATCAATTACCTGGGATGGATCAAGCGTTAACATCCTCTCAAGTAACTCCAAGGCATGACGATCAAAACTGTTGAATGGAAAAGCCTAATGAGAATCAAGCAAACAAAACCTCACCTAAATTTCGAGAGCTAATAGCAAAGTTTATGGTACAGTATCAGATGACCAGCTTACACTACCATTTGACTTGATACCCAAAATAAAGGACAACTTACTGCTTGAAAGTTTCCCTGACGCGTCTCTTTATAGGCCGTGAAGGCTTGAAATTGTTATACCAAGGCATCTTGGAGACACCTGGCCAGTTGGCTTCATCAGGGGTTCCACAAAGTTCAAATATCTTAGAAAGTTGCTCTGGCTGCCGTGGAGAATCAATCACTCATACAATGTCATTTTCTTCTCAAATAACAAGATGAAAGTGAGACTTACATGAAAAAAAATTGTTAAAAATAAATAGAGCTTTTGTACTATGACATATATGCCAGGCAGCTACTATTAGATCATTTACAATGAATGATGGTCCATCTTCTGAATAGAAAATCATCCAAATTGTAAAGCTTAAAACAAAACAAAAATAATTTTGATATTAAATATTCAATGAAAAATATTTTAAACCATTTAAGGTTTTGCCACAACTATTGAACTAAAAAGAAAAAACAAAGTCCAAAAGCATCATCCTTCCATCAATTTAGTGCTTGTACAGCGACCAAATGTTATTATAAATGAAAATCAAACAACTATACAACAGGTTACAGATTTGCTTTGATCACCAAACAAGGGTGCTCAAATCCTTGATGTCAAAGCTAATTATCGCTAAACAAATAGACCCATGATCCATCTTGAAGCTATGACTTGGTTAATGTAGCATCGAACTACGAATACCCTAATTCCCTTCTGCAATAACCTGACAATCCAAAAATAATTGAGCAGGCAACTGACTAAAACCCAAAATCTAAGAGCAAATTTCAACAGGACATTAAAATGGCAAGTTATGGAACCTTTCACCTAATAGACAAATATAACTCCTTATTCTCTTGAGTTACTAGATACAAGAATGTTGAAGCTACCACGACCGGAAATAACTCAACGTTATCTCCATAGGTCACAGAAGTCTTAAGTTGATACAGGAGGCTGGTAAATCAACATTTCAACTCAATCAATTTCCCTCAGGTAGGAATAAATAAAATCAACTTTTCAGTAACACCTAATTACTCAATCTACATACTCAAATGGTAGCTTCAACAATTCAGTGACACTCACCCAAGATCTGCCACATGAAATTTACACCTTTCCAATACTTCACTGGTGGAGTTCTTAACCACAAGAGTTTTATCCTGTACTACATTCAAGACTAGAAAATCTTACTTAGACAACAATTAGGAAAAAATGTCTTCAGAAAATCCATTCATTTTGCAATAACATTTCCATGATGCAATCACTTATGAAGAAGCTTCTCTTTTGAATATACTGCCATTAGATATTGATTTATTCCTCTGATATTGACATGCAATGCATGCAAAGCCACATGACACTAATAAGGATATCATTTACTTAAGAATATTGCACTGGCATAAGTAACATAAGAACCGTAGACTTACAATCAGCATTTAATTGTAAATTTTAATGCAAGTGTTGAATGAGGGATAAACATAAAAAAAACAAGCTGAACCATAATGTAATATAAATTATAGTAAAAAATAGTTGCACCTCATTCTTTCCAGGCAAGATTGGTTTTCCATGAAGAAGTTCTGCAAATATACAACCAACGGACCACATATCAACAGCAGGACCATACTTGGTAGCCCCAAGCAGCAATTCTGGCGGTCTGTCACCAAACTAAGATGATTCAGACATAATTAATTATGACAGGCAATGAATTTTATATAAAACATATGGAAACTGACAATTTAATTGCCACACTTGCTGCAAGATACAGGCTCTACCTATACCACAAAGTAATGACACGGTTCGTAAGGTTTCCATTATGGTCACTTGAGAATGATCGTGCAAGGCCAAAATCGGCAAGTTTTAAGTTCCCCTCATTATCAATTAGGAGATTAGATCCTGCTCCAGTTTACAGAATGTCAGATCAGGATCGTATAATGAGTTTAATCAGGACAATATTAAATTATGACAAATTCAGCATATTTACAGTACCTTTAATGTCACGGTGGAGTACTTGGTTAACATGACAATAATGAAGACCTGTAAGCAGCTGCCTCATGTAGCACTAGGAAAAAAGGATTAAGAAGTTAGCTGAAAGTTAACTGAACTTTTGACTAATTGTAAATAACAGTAACTGTTATTTGGTTGTACTAAATCAATGTACCAAAAGATTTACCTTAATCTGTGGTACTGTAAAACGCATCCCAGGACGATCCGATAGGCCAGTCAAATCATGGTCCATGTATTCAAAAACCATATAGATGCTCCCTTTGTACTTGTTACCATCTGCAGTGCACACAGTGTATCAATTACCTAGATGGTTGGACAACTTTAAGACTGGAAAAAGCAATACGGCCACTACAAAATTTCCAAGTGGTGCCAGCCACTGGTGTCTCTGAATCAAACATACCTGGCTTTCCTTGTTCATCCTTCTCAGGACCTTGGGGAATTTACCAAAAACTTCAAATTAGAATCATTTAACAAATTCATTAACAAGAAGAAGAAAGGAAAAAGAAAAGGATATCACGAGTACAACCTGGAGAGGTCACGATCTCTTTCAGTTGAATAACATTTTGATGATGAAGCTTCTTTAGAATCTTTATTTCCCGTATGGCTGTTATTGGAAACTGCAAGGCAAAAATGCTAACTAAATAGTCTATATAACTAGAGAAAAAAAAGGTATAACTCATTAATCCTAAGAGCCCCCTAAAAGCAAATAATATGGGTGAGCATAAAAGACAAACCCCTTCTCTTTCGTTATCCATTCTAATTTTCTTCAGTGCCACTATTTCCCCGGTTCTTGTTTCTCGTGCCATGTATACCTGCCTGCAACCTCACAACAAAACAGAAGATTTCTTAATTTTCAAAAAAGAAAACAGTGAAGTAATCAAGATGAAATATATCCTTAGTACCTCCAATCAGCTAAAAATATATATATGATCTAACATTTGGATCCAACATCAGGCATAATACACTTGAGAGGTATTCACATTATAACTATGACAAAGATGATATGATATGATAAGCAAGCATCAAGATGTGGTATGCTACACATCTTATTATAACAATTAAAATTAAAAGAAACTTGGGCTCCAAAACCAACACATCAGATAATCAACGTACAGAACGATCCACGAGAACAGCAAAGAACACAACCTCCTTAACCAGATTTCAAAAAATTGAAAGAAAATTTGCGAGGTGACAGGTCTCAACGGCACGGCTCGAGGCGACAGTTGCAAGAACGATGAGATTAGAACGGCGTTGCGGGTTCTTGAACTCACCCGTACGTGCCTTCACCGATCTGCTCCAATTTCTCGAAGCAATCGACGCTGCGCGACCCCCAGGACGGGGTCTCCTCGAGATTCAACTGACCAGAAGCGGCCACGGCCATTGTCCACCTCCCGTGCAAGAAACCCCAGAAGAGTAGGGAGAAACAGGATTTCTCCCAAGACTTGAAGAGGTTGGAATCAGCCGATCAGGTAAACCCAACGATGATTGGAAATCGTGGCGCTAGGCTGACCTCGCTAGGGTTTTCGGGCGGTGAATACGGGAGGGAGGCGAACAAAGGGCGGAGGAGGCGATGGGTTAAGAGGAAAGGATGGCAGTCGCTGTCGGCTTCATTTCTATTGGGACTCCCGCGGGCTAAATAAGCCCATCTCGCATGGCCCATTAGATATGGATCGACATCTGGTCCAAATCATATTCGAAGGATCTCCACGAATATATCTCCAATAATTTACAAATATATTAATTAATTTTTAGCATTATATATATATATACTATATTTAAAGTATATCCATATATTTTGTACTTTTATGCTCAAACAATTAACTAATAACATGTAACATTCTATTCCTAGTCACACTTATATCTTATATACATAAGTAAAATAAGATATCACTTTTTAGTTCTTTTATTATTATTAATAGGCGTGTAATGAAATAGTAGATAATTTTAAAAGTAAAACATATTAATTTACTAAGTAAAATGATAAGATTTCCCTTATATATATATATAGTGATTTTGACATCTATACATAATTATAATATTTAATCAAAAGAAAAAAGCACCCGTACAATATTTCTAAAAGTTATACACATACAAATGCTCATATGTCATTGTTCATATCTATACTAGCATGGGCTTGCACGTGCTTACTTTCTTACTCAATTACTTAGGTAAGGTACTAATATCTTTACCTACAAAATATAGTCTATAATGAATAATCACTTAGTAAGAATAAATCATTATAGTTTTATTCAGGTTAATAATTCAACATCATCGGTATAATATATTTTACAGTAAACATTTTATTTTGTGACTTCTTTGACAAGCATAATCCTACAACACAGCATATGTAAAAATAAAAATATAAAATTCTATATCAAAATAATTCAAATTACTTATATACATATATAGGAAATATAATAAATCCATGAGCTTCTACACCCTATATCATAACATATAAATGTACTATCACATTATACGTCATTATAATATATACGTATACTCACACACTACACGTTATAATATATATATATATACTCCCACGCTATACATCATAATACATTTATATATTCTCATACTGCACATCATGGTATATATGTGTATTGCACGTCGTAATATATTTGTGTACTCTCATACCACATGCTATCATATATTAGGTACATTAAGCATTTTCCAATTTAAAACCAATGATTTTTATTTTGATTATCATTAATAATTATTAGTAAGAAATAATTTTTTTATAAATATTGATACAAAAGGTAATTTGAAAAGATATTATATGCCTTAAAATTAGGGACCAAATCCTCTTCTTTAGGGACTAAAATTTAAAGGTAATTCCTAAATTAGTTGCATAATAACTCACCATATATACTGCAGAGAAAAGAGCATTATTTTTTGTTTTTCTAAAACAACCCTTATTTTGATTTTCTAAATCAACCTCTAAGATAAATTATATTGATAATGACCCTATAACCAGTTTTTACATTCATTTATTCATTCCGAACTTATCTTCTTATGCATTGATTTGACATCAAATATTCTTTATATCTTATAATAATATTTTATTTTATCTTTAATAAAAGGAAATGATAGGTCTCGTGACCATGATATTAAAGTATGAATGATTGTTAAGTAATTGGGTTTGTGATAATTTATAAAATATATATGTTTGGGATAAAGAGATAAGTTTGATAAGTTTTTTTAAAATATTTCTAAAATTAGGGTTTGAAAAAAAAATATAACTGAATAAAGTTCATTATATTTTGATCTATTTTATCAATTTCTTCTTGATTTCTTTTATAGTTGTAAATGGATTCTAATTATTTTTATTTTTGAAAGTTGTGCATTAACCTTAGAAATGGTAACCATACGTAGTAAGATATCTATACATATTTTTTCAATACAAATTTTATAAAATAATGTGATTTATGTATTGTATTAATCAGGTTTTTTTTCTTTGAAGTAAGACCAAATATATTTGTGTAATTGGTCTTTTATCATGATAGGCTGGAACTATTTTTTTTTTAATCTTTTGTGAGCCTTTCTGTTTGATTCCTCATTGTGATTAATATTTTTTTTGGGTAAATAATTTGAATTTGAATGGTCAATTCACTAATCAGAATCATGAATAATCTGATTATTTTTTGAATCTTTGGCATTTTTATTTTGTTCATGTAATTTTTCATACCTCAATTCAAATAAAGAAATTGGGTTCACTTTTTAAGTTCGTTATTCCTTTTCGAACTAAAATTATATTGATAACCCATCTTGTTTTTTCCTTTTGAAACTTGTAGGTATAAAAAATAGTTCTATTTTATTTTTCTATTTTTTTTTCAAGTTTCTTATATATGGATTCAAGAAACGGAGATTGTTTTTCGAGGAGAACCAAAAGGGAGTTTTGTTCCCGTTCCCTAAACTATTAAAAATAAAAAAAATCATTAGATCTGCATGATGAAATCATAGATCTTCACAAAGGTTTTAAACAAAGAAGAGATGAAATTTTTATATGAATACCATATGTTAAATAATCTTTGGAAAATTATATTTCTGATAATTGAAACACCATTATAGATGCATTTAATATGCATTTCTCTATATATGTATATGTGTATACATATATGTATATGTATATATGTATATATGTATATATTTATACATATAAGTATATATGTATACATATATACATATATGTATACATATATATACATACATATACATATATACATATATACATATATATATATATACATATATATACATATACCTATATATACATATACATATATATACATATATATACATATATATATATACATATACATATATATATATATATATATATATATATATATATATATATATATATTTGTGTGTGTATAAGATCTTACCTTTTCGTTTTTCCCAACGAACACCCCTTAATTAAGAAAAAGATCATCATTTTAGGTTTTTCTAAAACAACTCCTATTTTGATTTTCTTCAAACAATATCCCCTAATTTAATAAAAAGGAACCTAAATTGCTCCTAAAAAAATAGAGAGTTCTTTTCCTGCTCATTATAGTGTTTTGATCTATTACAGTATTTTTAACTTTAACTTGTTATGATGTTTTTGGCCACTATAATAAAAAATTATAAATTATACTTGAAACATTATAATTGAATTAAACAAAATTAAAATACACTAAAAATTATTTGTTATATCATACGATAATTTAAATATATATTTATAATAATCTAATGAATAATATTACCCAAATAGGAATCAAATAATGATTTGTTATTGTGTGTTGGTCACTATAATAAAAACACTGTAAAAATTTACATGAAAATACTTTAAATGACCTAAATGGACTTATAATCAAGTCAACTACAATCCTAAAAATATGGTATCACAATAGTTTATGAGCAATGACAATCACAAAAGTATAGCACGATGTTACTTATAATGTTTTTCAATAGCTTTATAATATTTTTAACACCTAGTAAAAATATTGTAAATATTACTAAAAAATAATGTAAATGAGTCAAATAAAAACATTATAATGGTTCAAAATTGGTGAAAATTTTGATAAAAGAAATTTGATGAAAAGATTTGGTGAAGGATATTTTGAGTTTTTTTTAAATTAGGAATACTATTTAAGAAAAATTAAAGGAGAAATTGTTTGAGAAAAAGTCGAAATAAGGATTTTTTTATAATATCTTTAGACTTCTGATGATAGGTACATATCAAATTTGTTTATAAATCTAAAAACAGAATTACAATTCATACCATAAAAAAAAAAGTATGTTAAAAGCACCAAAAAGAGTGGGGAGTTAGCTATTGTAATTCGTTAGGAATTTTTTTAGAAATATAAAAAAAAAAACTATTTTAAAAAAACTCAAAAAGAATAAATTTTTTTTCAAAGATTCACACGAATTTCCTTCCACCAAATTAAGAGGAATGCTTGTATATTGGATTAGACAATTTCAAACATCTCAAGTGTCAACAAATGAGTCTCATGGTCTCTACAAAATTTTTAATCTCTGATATAAAAAGTTGCAAAAGACAAGACCGGTTAATGTGGTTGCTTACGCTTCTTTTGTGGTCATTATTGAGAGAGAGAGAGAGAGAGAGAGAGAGAGAGAGAGAGAGAGAGAGAGAGAAATAACACATCAATGCAAATAGCATAAGCACCAATCAAAGTACTACCACTCCAGAAGTGTGTCAAACTTAAATAAAATGTACGTGTTTAGTGCATTGGCTCTCAATAAATCGTATCACCTGATAAACTTGATGGCAGATATCACACAAAGCATGAGTTAATTCCTAAGCAAAGCAAGTCTAAAACAGTTCCAACATGTGAATGCACATGATGGGCTGAAGACAAAGCACTGATAACAAGAAATGTCACGAGAGGCACTCATGTGAATCTTTGTGACTAGGTCACCTGCATCAGTCCAAATGACAAGTTGCTTAACTATTTGGGTGAGTGAACAAATGGCAAAACACATTTGTATACCTTAAGCACAGGGAACTCATACACATTGACAATAAAGATACAAGGATCAATTGATTCAGAAACACGAATGGATTGGACTCAACGTTAGTTGTAGGCTTATACACAAGAAAAAGGTTCACACCAATAAGAAAAGTTCCACTGGAGAATATTTAGCAACCGCCAGCAGCAGCAGTTAATCAAGGCAACCGATAGATACAGATTCCTGCAGCTACAAGAACAGCATTCTTCCACTCGACAGCTACAGTCAATCTACACTAGCATAATATAGAACAATCGAATCCAGATAAAAAATCTTAGCAATTAAGAAAATTGAATGAGACATTGCATTAAACCTTCATAGCTTGTTGCAGCCATGGGAAACGAGGCATATGTTTGTTCCAAATTATGACTGGGGCACATCTCTGATCCATGCCATAACCCTAAAGTCGTTGAAGCTGCGCTTTGACGATCAAAAGGCCTACAAGTCAAACCACATGAGCACAAGGTAGGCACATGTTAGAAGCACAAATTGCTTCCGTAGCAGTGTGGGAAGTAAAACAATCCTTGGCCCCTGGCAAGGATGGTGCTGCATCACATCCAAGTATCGCTGGAAATCTACTTCTTCCGAAAACATCAGCATATGTTAATTGAAACAAGAAATGGCATGGTCATGAATGCTAACACCACTTTTAAGTGCTAAAAAGATTAAAAACAAATAAGTTGTTATAATTAGAACATGTTCAAATCATATGGTCAATGACGTTAAACAAACATCTAACATAAGTCTTACCAACTCACAGGCCTAAAAATGTATCTTAGTAAACATGATATAGTGCATGCTGGAACCCTCTTCTAGCTTCCATTATGCTGGAACAGCAAAATGACACCACGGGCATCAACCAAACATCATTCAATCATCAAGTGGACTCAACAGCAGCACCATCAACATCACCATCACCATCAAAAAACCATCAAGATTGACGAACAAGGATCACCGGGCACAACATCATCAGCAAGGAAATATCCTTCTGATTTCATCTCGTCACAGGCCACATCAGCACTTTCACGAACAGATAACTAGAAAATGCACAATGCAGTCTATCATAAGTTGCAACGATTATCAGAGAACCAGTCCAGAATAAAAGCATAGAAAAAGGATAGTATCATGTTACATAACGAACAAAATCACTCCGTAACGAAAACTGTTTAAGTCCAAAACTAGTTTTACACCACTACCAAGACATTTTTAGAAGCTAGTATTAAGTCTAGTAAAGCACAAAACATTCAACCTTAACAGGAGCCCAGTAAACCAAAATAGGAACTGCGATAAGCATCCTCCCAGGCATAAGTTGCACATCAATCCTGTAAGATAACATTTTATATTAACCATATAATTGTATGAAAGATCATTATGCATTCAGCAAAAGAAAGTGAACAAAAATGCAACAAATAACAACCTCATTTGGGCTACGAGGAGATGGACTCCTGGAATTTGCACCACGATCTTGGGGTGAAACATTTCTTGAAGGTGGGGAACGTACAGAATGGCTACCTTTCTTGGGGCTTGAGGGAGGAGTCCGATGGGGTGTCAGGCTCCTTTCAGGACTAGGAATATGCTTAATTGGTGAAGCACTACAATTTAAAGATAGGTTACTTGAAGCTGCACGATACATCAATAACAGGTAGGTACATAATGCTACCTGTCATATGAGACGCTCCTCCTTCGATCATCTCTGCCACGGCCTCCATAATAATCAAGACTACCGCTGCGGCTTCGGCTTCGACTTTGGCTTCTGCTTCGGCGGCGGTGATCTCTTTCCCGATCATGGTATCTGTCACTTTCATATCTCCCTCTGCTTCGACTACGGCTTCGCCTCCTATAATCCTTCTCACGATAATCATCTCTATACCTGATCCAATTTCATACATGACATTAATCAAGGCTCATCTGGATGCTAAGATCAAGAATGGAGAGCTTGGCAAGTTGACTTGGCCAATCCACCAAATCACATGATTTTAAAAGCTAGGTCTAAAAGAAAATTCTAACTCAGGCATAAAAAAAGAGCTTGAAATGGTCGGAGTTAAACAATATGTTGAGTCATAGACTCAGCCATGTTAGCCCACTTTCTCAGACATGGGTATAACTAATACACCTGAATCAATCTGAGTCATGATCAAGAAAGGGTCATGGCCTGTAGGTTGCTTTAAGAAGAAAACAGGAAACTCATACATATTTGTGGGTTGTCATACCTTTTAGATGCTGCTGACAATAGAACAACAGAAGGCAAATTTTGGAGGGCTTATGACTCCCTTTTCTGTTCTGTAATTACCATGATATATACAGAGAAGGCATAAAAACAAAGCACGAAGAGAACAGAGAAAATGGAAAACAAACATTACGGATAGGAACCATCCACCAGCTTAAGCTGAGGTTAGTAGCTTTCTCTTCCCTTGTCCCTCAACTTCCTTTTTGTCACTCTTTCTTGTTTCCCCTTGTTTCGTCTTTCTTCCTTGTTTTCTGCGGGGACCATCCTTGCAGAAGATTTGCTGTGTTTTTCTATTTACTTTTTTTATTTTTATGTTTTGTCATGCTCTGAAAGTTAAATCAGATATATACACCATGTAGGCTCATGTTGTTTCACCGTATTTTTTTAGTATTTGATGAGTTTTTTGTTTCATAGCGGGCTTCTTATTTGACTACAGGTATAATCATTGACCACCGGATTTTAGTTCAATTTGTTGCTTTTGTAACTTGAACTAACCGAGGCTAAATCTGCAGGATTGATTTTATGAGATGTACATATACAGTTTTGGCACGTTTCTTTAGAAAAAGTGTTGACTCAGCTGACACAACATTGGCAAAGATGGCATATACATTAATATCATTAGAAGGTGAGAATGGTGTGAACAAAGTAAACAAGTTATAGAACTTAAAACCAGACTGGCTCATTAATCAGTACTCACAATTCTAATAGTTCAAAATTCAATATATCATCTCTTGCTAGATCCAGACACCCTAAAATGTTGGAACAAAGCACATCATAGGCCTCAGATTATTCCTTCTGATTCTTGTTTATCAATCATTAAACTTCAAGACACCAATTATTATACAGAATCAGGTGAAATGTAATGACCATAACAAGGCTGAATGGGTCGTAATTAACCTGGTCCTTAATATACATGCCTTTAACCAGGTCCATTATAAATTGTTTATCATATAATTACCACATGTAGTTTCAGAATGGCCATTGGAAAAACAAGAGTTCCCTAAGCTTGAAATAAGTTTTTGCTGATTATTCGTTTTTCCTTCCATATGTGGATTGAAGAGCCTATTAGTCATAGGTATTAACCACATACAAGAGATGCACCTACATATTAATCAATATTCTATGACACCCAAATATTTGCATTCAACTAGAAGCACTTACACAACATAATGAGTACCATCATAGTAGGCTTATTAAACACTAATTCATATAGATAATATTGCAAGTCCATCATTATCATGTCATGGCAACACCAGTTATGCATGATGCCATCTCCTAGATACTTGATGATAAATCTACTTAAAACTTCAACAAAAGTGTCACCTTTTCCATTATTGTACGGATCAAAGTTATTGTTCAAAAAGGAAGAAGCCACACAACATAGACAAACTATCGAGGAGATCTCAGAAAGCCATTTTAGTTCTTCATGATGCCTTACCTATGCCGAGGGCTGCGACTTCTTGACCTTCCCCTTGTCTTTGGGATTGCTTCCACAATTCTTCCTTTCTGACTGCAGTAAAAGACAAACAACATAACATGCAACAATGAGAAGTATCATATGATGAGTAGAAACTGAACATATCATAACATATACAAAAGATCAGTTGCATGTATAGAAATTTATATTGCACTCCAAAAGGTGATGTGATAGACAAGATCAGCAAAACCATAATAAGTTTGTATAAATCTGACAAAATGTGGAGCAACAAACCACACACCAGTAACATCATCACTTATATTAATGTGGGGATCATGTAAGTCATCTTGATAATATTATCTTGGTTAATGAATTCAACAATATTTTCAACTCAACCAGCTAGCTTAGACTATGGCCAGCAGTGAGCTAGTTTGGGCCTAAGAAATTAACTTTTTCAGATAGCAAAGTCCCAAATTTCATTATTAAAACAAGGCAAAAATGAGGAGTTATAAATAATTTAGCATATCCACCTTAAATGTTAATTAAACATTACGCCTCTAAAGAAGTGGCTGCTTCAGTTTAATAGGAGGTAGAACTCTCTAAAGCACTAACAACTGACAATTGCTCCATCAATCTTATGATTGTATTGCAAAAAAGAAAGGCAATATATATATATATATATATATATATATATATATATATATATATATATATATGTGTGTGTGTGTGTGTGTGTGTGTGTGTGTATCCAATATTTTTCTAGAATTTATCCAATATATAATCCTACTACAACTTATCCAATATTTTTTGAGAATTCTCGAACTGCTACAGTGTTGGAAAAAAAAATCCAAATTAGTCCTTGCCTCTGTCCTGCTACTGCTACTCAACACTTCTAGGTCCAGCCGAACCCCTAGACCCTTCGCTGTGCCAACAAACTTACACTTGTGCAACAAAGGGAGGCGTCCAGATCCCATTTGGCTTTCAAGTGTTAGTGCCTGTTGATGCAATTTGGGTAAGTATCAGAAATTGGAAACTTCGAATGTTGTGTGGGGCTGTTGAGCCCACTTTTTAGACCAAATAGGACTTTTCAGCTCCACATTCTCATTAGGATAGGCCTCAAAACACTTTCCTTCCCCACTTATTCTGGGTGAACTCGGACCTGTCACCGTTTCTCAGTGCAATTAGCATTTGCAACCAAACCAATAAAGCAATCCAATCTGACTAGCCGAATTGGTGTGGCACAATGGATGGTCAAATGCATACAACTGGCTGATTGGGATATCAAGGCCATTTCCAGCTGTGACAACGTATTGCAACAGTAGCTTCAGGCTTAATAACAAGAGTCTTTAACAAAACTTTTGTCAATATGCAAACAGTACCTAGACATGGCAATCAACATCCAAGTCTGGATAGCCAACAAGGTATAACCTGCCACTGTGGTTACTAATACTGCCACTGTGGTCTATTTAAGAAAAATATAACTGTTATAGTAAACTAGTTTAAAATGTTCTGTAAGTTTAACATGTTAGGATCTTAATGGCACTTAAAAGGGAGAGGATGAATTAGTACAATAACATTTTTAATCGATTTTAAAACTATATCAATAAATCAACACGTTTCAGAAACTTGATTAATCAAGTTAAAGTTGCAAGTAAATATAATACAAATAAAGAGCAAGTAAAAAGAGACAAACCAATTTATAGTGGTTCGATCTTCCCGACCTACGTCCACTCTCGATTTATTTTTGCTCGAGACCATCGGTTTTCAATTTCGATTTTCTTTCCAATAGACGAAGATAAACGACTCTTATTACAGCTTTCTCCTTTTTCAAGCTGAGAAGATAACTTTCACACTCTTCTTACATAAGATCTCTCACCTCCTACAACTTCAAATTATAACTAACTCAAGAGAAAGAGAAGACTCAAACTATGCTTAAAATGAAAATTTACAACACCCATTTTTTCTCAGAAATAAATGCTCCATCAGCCAAGCTTGAGTGGAGCATTTATAAGCCCCAAAAGGCTTCAAAAATGAGTCAAAAAATTCAAATCCCTAAAATTTCGAGACACGGGTGATACTACCACCGACATTGGATAATACTACAACCGCAACTAGGTGGCTCTGGCGATACTACTGCCGACCTAGACGATACTACCACCGACCTAGACGGTACTACCGTTGGTATAAGCGATAGCATTACCGAAAACGCCGACAAAACAAAACAATGCTTTTCGACTGACTTAGGCAGTACTACTGCCTGAGCCTGACAATACCATCACCCAGGCCTGGTTTAGACCACCGATTTAACCTTCTAACAGGCACAATTCAGCCCTGACTTATGCCTAATGGCTTCCTTAACAAGTTGAGATGATTTCGACCCAATACCAACTAAAATTAACCTATAATGACATCAATCAAGACTTTGATAAATCAATCATGCATACAACACATTTAAGAAACTTTCGACACATTGTACGCGCTTTCAACATGCTGTCGGAACCTCCAACACATCACTATTTCCTTCAGCATATCGCCCTTTTCAATTATATGTCGACTTTCTCATGACATCCAATCTTCCAACGCAATATCCAATCCTTCCTGCACAATGCCCAAGCCTATAGCATGGAATCCGATCTCCGACATATCGACCAATCCTTCGGCTCGACGTCTAATTTTCGACACAACAATTTTCAACACAACGTCCAACTCTCCTACTCGATAGTTGACCCTTCAGTGATCCAAGTCTGTGATCGAAGTATTTCCCGCATCACTTATCTCAAAAACATATTTAGTCCGATAAACTCATCAATTAGTTTCATAATCAAAATTCGAGATTCAACATAACAAACTTCCTTAACCCATATTAAACATATAATATCTTTGATTTCTTAATGATGATACCCTGAATTCTCCACAATCATATTCTATTTCAATATTTTGGTATTCTCTTTTCCAATCATATTATATATATATATATATATATATATATATATATATATATATATATATATATATATATATATATATATATCACAAATTTGGCATTCAACTATCTCAATTTAAGTGAAACCTATGTGCAGAGTCATAGAATAGAACAAATGTTTATTGTAAGAACATTTTCTTATTTCATTTAAAACATCAATTTATACAAGTTGCACTTTGGGCTCAAGCTATTCAAGTCAGTGCTCTCATTCCAATATCCACCTTAATAATAGCCGCCATGATCTATAAGTCACATATTCTTTGTAATAATGCTCTTTTTCTTAAAGAGCCAAGAAACCCAGAAAGCATAACTGTGGCAACTATACTCAAATTAGGTTTTCATGGTGCAAGATAATGAATTACCTAAGAGAACCAAAAGCATATTCAAGCAACCATCCTAGAAGGCTTAACATATACATTGTTCAATACTCTACAACTGAACAGGCCTCAAGGCTTCCCAAACTCTACTCAACTGGCTCCTTAGTCAAAACACTTTCTAAAATTAAGTAACGTAGGAGAAAGGTTATAGCTTGAGTGCATAAACTCATCTCCTATGGTAGGTCACAGAAAAGCAGTGCTAAAGAGACTCAGGTTGAAGTCCTTTGGATATCATGTAGTCATTTAAATCAGAAACGATCAGAAAAATATCTTCATTGTAGTTTAAAGATATTGTGTCAATGGGATCAAATAATGAAATAACATAAAAAGTACAAAATGGTTATGAACATAGTTCCTCGAAAGTACACAAAAAAAAATATCCGAAGTTCTAAGCACTTCTAATCCAATTGAATCACTGTCACTGTTCTTTCGTATAGCATTGTGTATATTCTCAAACCACTCAAGATAGTTATGTACCAATTAACCAGACATGCATTAGTAAGTATGCTATTATTACAACCAAAGAAGAAAGAAATGCATAAGGAAAAAAGAAAACAAAGATTAAGATCAAAATATATGATGCATCCCACTCCAACAAATCTGTAATTAGGTTAGATAACTCAAACAAAAGACAACCTGCCACAGTACCAAGATCAGATCTATATTTAACGGATTAATAGGTCAGAAGACAACCAAATTTAAGAAAAAGGCCTCTCTTTTACAGAGTTGGAGCTTTAAAGATAATAAATAGAATACAACAAGAAGTTGGATCTTTAAAGATAATAAATAGAATATAATAAGATGGTAAATAGTGAAAAAGAAGCAACCACGGCATTCAAAGGGTTCCAACCATCTAATTTGATTTATCTTTCTTTTTCTTGTACAGTGTAAGTGGCAAAGACGGAATTCAAAGAAACTAAGCTAGCTAACACCATCTAATTTGATTTATCACGACAAATGCAGAATAACTTACATGCGCTCAGCGTTGGGTCCATATTTTGCAAACTGAACCATAATATTTCGTCCATCCACGTTCCTCCCTAAAAGATCAAAAAAGATTAAAGCAGAAATCAAAAGAAGTTTCAGCTTTGACATATTAAAGAAACAAACCTTAATTCACATCATCATCAAGCACACTTTATAAGAAAAAGGAAAGAAAGAAATTAAGTAGGAGAAACTTGCCGTCAAGCCTATCAACAGCCTTCTGTGCCTCTTCCGCATACTTATACCTCACGAAAGCGAACCCCCGCGACTCCCCAGTCCTTTAAATCCTCGATAAACAAAATGATCAACGATTGCAAAAAGACTCGCAAATCCCACAAAGGATAAACAACGCTCACCTCCGGTCCCTCGGAATGAAAACGTCAACCACTTTCCCGTACCGGTCAAAGAGTGGGAAGAGATCATCCGCCGTGGTTCCTAGCGATCCAAGAATGGACACGTCAGTAGTAGATATAGATCAAAAGCAGAGAGATGGCGAGGGAATTAAATGGGAGGTGCTTACGGAAGCTGATGTTGAGAACGAGAAGGGAGTAGGTGTCCTTGATGTCCGGCGGTCCCGATCTCCCGAAGTGAGACATGGCCGTCGACAACGAGAGAAAGATCTGGAGTCTAGGGATAGGGTTTCCAAGGGGAGAAGTCGAGACGGCTATCTAAACTGGGGAAAGGATATAAAGGGTAAAAAAGTGGCAGACGATTTATAGCGCAATACAAACGGGACAAAATAAAAAACGCGGGTCCGGTTCTCGCATTGTTGATCCGAACCCGACAGTCGATCCGAGCCAATACTATGTACAATACTTCCAAATACGTGTATTTTTTATCAAAAAAAATATATAATTTAATAAACTAAAAATAATCATATCCCAGTGTCTAACTCAGTTAACTCTACCAAAGAAAATGAGTAATTTTTCAGAAAAACTTATTAATAGAGAAAATAATGACGTAAGTCGATTCATCCAATCGAAGACTATCACCTAGGCAATGACATAAACAGAAAAATTCACGCTCTTCT
>CM017192.1:9375568-9445568 GCA_004837865.1 Musa balbisiana | reverse complement strand
TTCTAAGCTTATACTATTAAGATATGTGGTTGGTTTCATTATGTCATAATTGAATTGAGTTTAATTCAAAACAATTGCTCTGTTTCAATTAAGGTTTTGGTTGATTGAGGACTTTTAAGATATTGATGCCTCGTATCTTTATGAATTGATGAACTTAATAGTTTTATTTAAAAGCATCATTTGAATATTATTATTATTATTTACTTTTTAAGTTTGTTATATTGATGTAATTATTACCATATAATATATATGACTATGCTAGTGGTCTACATTAGAGGTGTAACCTATTAAAAGAGTTATGAGCTCATCACAATGTGAAGTCACCAATGAACATAGTTTAGTAGATCATACATTTAGTATATTCCTTATAATATTTTATTTATTATTTCTTGGATACATACATGTGATTGTAATGAATGATTATGATTGATTATATATCTTTCCCAAGCATAGGTAAAGCGATTTTCTTTGGAGATTAATGGGCCATTAGATATGATGATTAGATAGTTCCTCTATCCGTTATTAGGAGGAATATATCTCATGAAGTATGCCTCTTTATTTGTTATGATATACATCTTTGTTATTAAACTATTATGCATGTCATTGAGATATGTTGCATATGACTAATGCATAATTTTATTTATCAGATAAAAATTATCATTATATTTTTGATACATGAGTTTAATAATAAATTGGTATGTTATCATTTTATATTAAATTATTGAGATATATTATAAATTTTAAAATTATTTTTATGATTTTTCAAAGATTCTTATCGTAGTTGTTGATGTGTTTTTATCTTGTATTTATTTTCAGAATAATCTACTATTTTATAGTAGATCTGAGGCTTACGTAGAAGAAACTTTTTTGTGACTTATGATAAAAAATATTTATTATTATAAAAATAAGGATTTATATTCAAAATAAAAAATCATATAAAATATAAATATTAAAAAAAATTATTTAAAAAAATAATTTGTAATCATTTAATGAAAGAAAAAATCCCATATAAAGCAAAAGCACATCGAAAAATATGTCTCTGGTATTTTGGGGGACCCCCTTTTATATATTTGTTTAGGCCTATTCTTGAATATTCTGGATAAATTATTTAGATTATTATATCATCACAATCTCTTTCTTGCTAAAAATTATATCAATTTTTTATAATTATAAAATCATAATAAATTACTTCATTTTTAGTAACGTTGTCTACTAACAAAATAGATGATACTATATATAATAAGTTATATATTAAGGTTTATTTTAGTCCATATGATTATAATAATAGATCTTTTAAGCCTTTATGATTTATTTATGTCTAAAATAATCTTTATATTTTAAAAAACATAGTATATAAATTCTTCTCGTCAAGTCTGAGTTAATAGACATTAGAATTTGCTTACGTGACATATTGACTCACAATAAATCATTAATATAATAATACATGTAATTTAAGTTTATAAAAGATTTAAGGTTCATTTTAGCCCTTGTGGTTTTGGCCATGAACCTCTTAAGCTCTTATGATTTACTCATGTCTAAAATAACTCATACATTTTTAAAAACGTAACATATAAGCTCCTCCCGTCAAGTCTGAGTTAACAGACATTAATGTCTGCTTATATGACATGTTAATTCATAATAAACCATTAATATACTGACACGTGTAATTTAAGTTTTAAAAAAACTAAGACTACCATCAATAACGAGATGAGGCGTCGTTATGAAAGTAACCACCAACAGCAAAACCAAGTCACTACTGCCTAGTAGGGCATCGTATGCACATAACCTCTCTCGCGCTAACGACGAGCTCAGGAGCTTCCAATCCTATCTCATGTGGATGTGTATCAACTAATCCAACGCTAGGCATGTAATGGTCTCCTGGTCCCTCTTTCTCCTCCTAAGCATATTTGTCCCAATTGCCTCTTACTTTATCCTCTCCTGTGCCTCTACCTACCGCACCTACGATATGGTGGACCAGCTTTCCCTCACCTTCGCCTTCGACCTCTCCTACTTTTGCCTCTTCGCAGGAGAGGTGGCTTACAAGGTATGGTGATACTCATCGGGATCAGAGCAAGTGTCGTTCGCGATGGTGGGCAATGCCATGGTGTGTGATGTGGTGGCATGCTCCTTCGAGCTAGTGAGCTGGATCTATCGGATGTCACTCGCCAGCTCTAGGGCTCATGCTACCATGTCGCCCACCACTGCGATACCCACTACCGCGAACGATACCTGCTCCGATCTTGATGAGTACTACTGTATGTTATAAGTCACCTCCCCTATGAAGCACGATATCACGAAGACGGAGAACAAGCAAAAAAAAGTAGCAAAGGCCATAACGATAGATGAAGGCGAAGAGGTAGTGGTAGGAGAGGCCGAAGGCAAATGTGAGGGAGAGCTAGACCATTATATCATAAGGACGACGAGTGGAGGCATAGGAGAGGACAAAGTGAGAGGCAGTGGGGATGAAGATGCCCAGGAGGAGGAAAAGGAACCAAGAGACCTCTGCGTGCCTAGCATTAGATTGATCGACGCACATCCACTTGAGACAGGACTAGAAGCTATTGAGCTTATCGTTAGTGCGGGAGAGGCTGAGTGCGTATGATATTCTGATAAGCAACAATAACGCAGTGCTACTGTTGGTGGTCACTTCCATAACGATGCCTTCAATTGTCATTGATGAATGTCTTAATTTTTTTTAAACTTAAATTACATGTGTCACTATATTAATAGTTTATTGTGAGTCAGCATGCCGCAGATTCTTTTATATATGTTAATTTAGAGACTTATATATTACGTTTTTAAAAATATAAGATTAAAATCAACCTTAATCTTAAATTATAAATATAAAATTATAACAAATCGCATGCTGAATTGATACAAAATTAATGGGTAAAAGAGTCATTTCACCTTCTCTCTGGTTTCCAAACGCCCGGCTGGGTCCGGCCGTCTACGTTTGCGAGCGGTGCGGCGGCGCGTCGGCTGCCCAAGGTGGGAAGTACGGGGGTGCAGATGCAGGACGATGTGGCGTTGGCGTCGCGGAGGAGGATGAGGGGGAAGGGGGAGGGGGGAGGAGAAGAGGTGGACGAGGGCGAGGAAGACGAGGAAGCGGAGGATGGCGTCGATGAGGAAGGGGAGAACCAGGTGGTGCCGTGGTCGATGACGCCGCCACCGGTGGCGAGCTCATCGAGCAGTCGGGGGGTGACTCCTTATTTTCTTCCTCAACACCCAAACAAAACCCAAGAAAACAAAAAGCAAGCAGCCATCTTTATAGAGAAGAGCGGAGCCAAGCCAGGCAACATGTTCCTTCCCCACCTCATCACCTCCCTCCATCTCTCCACCACGGCGGCACCAGGCGCCTACGAGGTGCTGCGCTCCCACGGCCTCCCCATCGCGCTGCTTCTCAAAGGGGTGAGGGAGTTCGAGGTGGACGGCGGCGCCCGATTCCGGGCCAGGCTCGACGCGCCCTCTGCACCACCAAGTTCGAGAGCGAGGTTCGCAACAATACCCCCCCTCGCCGGCACCATCTCCCCGGGCCAGATCGCCGCCCTCTCCGGCGTCTCCGCCCAGGACCTCTTCCTCTGGTTCCCCTCCTCGCCATCGGTCTCGACGACAACGCGTCCGGCATCATCCACTTTGACGTTGGCGTCGTCAATAAGCGCTTCCCCCTCTCCCTCTTCGAGTTCCCGCCCGACTGCACCCCCTCTCCTCTTCCCCTCAGGTGCGCTTTCGTCTGTGCCTTCATCATCAACGGCAATTCCTATGCAAATGACCAACTTGAGTCTATTGGGCAAACTCCAGTACAAACTCGAACAAGATGTTGATAGAAAGGCTGCTACTTGAGATGGAAGATTGCATCAGATCTACTGTCTTCCTGAGTCAATGTAAGATGGATCGGAGTAAGGAACTCGATCGAACGCGCCGCCACACCGCTCGCAGGAGGAGATGGCCGGGCCCGGCCTGGCGTGAGGAAACGGGAGACAAGGTGAAATGACCATTCTGACGATCAGTTTTGGGCCATTCGGCACGTGATATCACGTGCAGCGTCTTTCGTCAGTTCAGCATACGCGCTGTTATCAGGTTCAACGACAGAAATAATCTCTAATTAGCCCGACTTATGGGGGAGACTTGAATACGTTTACTCGATTACACGTTTCGTGTTGGTCGCGGTAGCGACTCGTTGGTATCCTAACGGTCATGGTTTTCATATGCTAAGAATGTGGGGTCCCTTCGGTTGATGAGTACTCACTAACACGCTTCTTCCCACGTAGTTTTCATACGCTAAAAGTATGGGTTCCCACACTTTTTCCCAAAGTGTACAGATGGGAATTGCTCACGCAAAAACTCCTAGCCCTTCGTTCTTATAATCGATCGGAGGAGGAGGGGAATCGTCGATCATCCCAAATGGCAGACGGCGGCGACTGCAAGGCGCAGAACGGAACCTTCATGGAAACACTAAACGACGCCGCCGCCTTCTTCCTGCCCTCCAAACTCCTCCACTCCCTCAGCGACGTCCTGCCCTTCCTCCAATATCCCGGCGGTGGCCAGCTCCTCCGCCTCCTCCGCCGTTTCCTCCTCTCTGCCTTCCACATCCTCCTCTATCTCCTCTCCTTCCTCCTCTTCCACCTTCCATCTCCTCCTCATCCCCCTCCGCCTCATCCTCTCGCCGCCTCCGGCTTCGCCGTGGCCCCTCTGGCCGATGGCTCTCGCGCTGGGCGCGGCCTCTCGCGCGTGCTCTTCGCCGTCGCGCACGTCCCCGTCGCCTCCCGCAAGTACGACTTCGTCCGCTCCCTCGCCGAGCGAATCCTCGATGACAACCTCCGCGCAACCGGCGGCGCGGACCTCCAGACCCTCAACCGCACCGCCCTCGCCGCCGCGTTCGCGAGGACGCTCCACGGCCTCGAGGAGGCCTTGGCCGCAGAGGCGGCGTCGGCGAACGGGGTCCGGTCGGGGGGGCGAATCATGGGGGTGTTGAAATCGAGGGTGAGAGCGTGGGCGGCGGGGAGGGTGGTTCCGCCAGCGGGAGAGGAAGGGGCGGGCGGATCGGCTGAGAAGCTGGCGGCGGAGGCGATGTGGTTGGGGCAGAAGATGGCGGAGAACGGGGCGGCCGCGGAGGCAGTGGCCATGTGGGGGACGGCGTCGAGGCTCGCGGCTCTCGCCGTCGTCGCCGAGCCTCGGCTGCAGGTGGCCATCGTCCGGGTGTGTGGTGAGAATTCTCTCATGTCTTCTCGTTTGTCTTCTTCTGTTCTGGCAATACTGCCACTCGTTTGGCAGTTGCTCTGCCTTGCGATTGGTAGTAGCTACGGAGCCCACCAAGGATCCGCCTGTGGGTCCAATGCTGCTTCCAATGACGGGCAGGTGAGTGCGCAAGTAGTTTTGAATATGATTTCGTTGATCACGACGGTGTTCTCGAGCTTAATTAGGTTGCTTGTGATGTAGCCAACGCTGCATATGGTGTCCGCCATGAAAGGGCTAAGGGACAACGACTGCTGCAGTCTAGACAATTGGATGTCCTTCCATTGATTTGGTTTCATACGGACAAAAGCTACATTTTTGTTGTCCTTTTAGCAGTCAACAAAAATGCTAGAAATTTGTTTCATATGAATACAAATATACTGGTCTTTATCAACATTTTATTGAATTAAATTAGACTCACAGCCGACGCAGCAGTCCCTGGAATGGAAATAGCTGCTTCTCTTTGCACTTTAGATATTATTTGAATTTGAGATGTAATCTTTCTTGTTTCCATCCCACTTTTTGGTTGATACCTTGATTAGGAATCAGAAAGTAGTGGCAGATAGAAGAACTGCTAGATGCTTTCTTTTTCTCCTGGCAACATCTTGGTCAAAGTCTGCAAACCTGCATAGGTTTTTGTTTCCTTTGGGTCATTTCTTACAATAACACCGATAATAATTTGTAATTTTTTTCAACTATTTAGAGTCGGTTATATGAATTGTCAAAGCAAGATTAACTAGACTTCTTTTTATTATTTATTTTCTATCTTCATACAACTATTCTTCAGCTCACTTTCCCCAACTCAACAATTGGCACATCATTTGCAGTTTCACTGTTGCGATAAAATAAGTAAAGCCTTTTGAAAGTGAATTGATGTATATACTAGACCTTTTGCTAATAGGGCATTATACTGCAGCATTCATGTTCATGCATGCCAGCTCCAAGCAGCTGGAAGAAGAGTGTGGAGTGGAGAAGGGAGAAACAAGTTTAGCAAGCCATCAAATATCAATGTTGAAGTCATGGCTGCCATTGCTTTGTTGTGCATGCAGTGGTGTAGACGCCCCAATACTAAGCAGTAAGGAGAGAGCAGAGATGGTCAGTTTGCTCGGAGATATGATTGGGAAGTTTAATTGGGACCAGCAAGAGGAGGTATTGTCGCTCTGGCTTTATCACTTCACTAATTGTCCTGATTCTGACTGGCCTAATCTGGAATCCTGCTACATACGTTGGTACTTAGAATCTCAAGATCTCTTTCTGAAATGACATATAGTTTGCCTGTGTCAAATCGAATAATAATAGGTATATGTTTGCTGCTTGCTGGTGCTTCTACGGAGGAGCCAAATCCAATTACCACTATACGGTTACAGTCAGTCATCTGGTATATCGGTATACAATTTAATGTACTATGATGGAAAATAGATGTAAACCAAGTAAATTGGGTATGCTTTGATGTATAAGTGAAATAAAGAAAAGTTTTTCATAATTACTTTATTGAGTGTTGATTGCTTCTGCAAGTAGCTTACCTCAAGGCTCGGGTCACTTCTGCTGGGGCTATCATGATTGTTGAATTAGCAAGATTTCACATGTTGTTATAAGAAAATCATGTTGTATAGTGGTTTCTTTCTCAAAGAAGGAATTAGATTATAAACTTCGATGCAAAGTTTAAAATCTCGATTTGAAGCATGGCATCAGTATACCGGACAGTATGAAGTAGTTGTATTGATGGCTTTGTGATTCTTGAATCAATCATATTTAAAGCAGAATTCAGTTTTAGCTTCCTTAGCAAATGCTGTTTTCATTAAGGTGGGTTTCACATGTTTGCTGTTTTAGAATAGAATCAAGTTATAGAATGCATGTTGCAGAGACCACATCAAAGAATATTAGTCTTACTCAAACTATAGATCTTCTTCAATATTTCTCCCGACTGAAACCTGCTAGTCAGCTAATCTTCTTTGATCTGATCTCTGCAACACAGATATATTGTAACCAGCAAGCGTGCATAGTTTTCTTGTTACAGAGCATGTGAGGCCAAGAAGAAAACACAAGTATGTAGAACTCCTTTCTTGCTTTAGTTTTTAGCTTCTCTCTTATTGCTAGCCATCACATGAAAAAAAATTTGGTAACTCTCCTTTTAAACCAAACTATTTTTGTGACATTTGATAGTTTAATTCTTAAACGCATGTCTTTTTAGATGCAACTGTGATTTGATAAGTAGAAAAGAAAAACCTGTTGTAATTCACATGCTGCTTGCAGACACACAACAAAGATCATGGCACAATAGTGGGTTGACAGGCAGATGAGAATCTACCATAGCAGTTGTGATGGTACATCAAAACCTAACATTCTCCCCTCACAATCCTTTTCTAGGGTGGGCATCAAATTACTCCACTAAATGGGGCCTTCTCATGGCCATGTCTCCTCTAACCAAGGAACATCCATGTGAGGCTTCAATAGTACCAATCCACAAAAAGCTGACCAAGTTAGCTAGATTTGCCATTATGGTGTTCTACACTCTTTAATAACGAAATTATATTTTCTAACAGGATTAGGAAGATTTTTGGATTTATCGATGAGTTTGAAAAGCATTTAGGATAATTAATTTATATATATATATATAGTTATATTTATCAAGGGGCATAAAGTCTAAATGCTTAGGCACAATGATAATTACAAAGTCACCACATATTATATTAGATTATAACATTTATCTAGTTTGATCTTAAGGGTTCGAGTGGCCCATAAAGGACCAATAAATGTGCATATAACATTGATCAAGTAGGCATAGAACGAATATTTGTTTAAAGCCAAAGATATAGTTCATATTTGTTGACAGACATCATTTAGCATATGACAATAGAAATAAAATAGGTAAGAATGAGAATAAGGATATATACAACACTAAGATTGTTCCTTTGTTTTGCGACCTAAAATATCAAGGTTAAATTTAGTCTCATGCATCTAACTTTATCATTGCATCGCTCTTGAGATTGCATCAAAGAATAGTAATTGCTTCTTTCATGCTAATGAATGACTTGTAATATTTTAGTTTTCTTTCTTATAGAGGAATCAGTCATGGCTTTAAGCTACAATTTCTTGGTTATTTATATGAACATTCCTAGCTCGTGTGCTTAGCCTTTTGAAGCTAAATATACGTCTCAACCCATCCATAATACATATTTGATTAGATTATGCAATCATTACCTGCATGAGTCATGCACTTTTCTTGTTTTTTACTTCAAATTTTATGTTCCAACACGAGTCTGGAGTACAACCAAGTTGATCTAGCTCATGTATAGTTCTTGATTGCTTCATTTGATTTAGTATGAATGCTATGTGGATACAGGCTGTTGCTTTCTTTAACAAAAATGATTAAGTCTATATCTCTGTATAATGCTATGGCTGGTTGTTGCACTCCACAAATGATAGTTAATGATGAAAGCATAACATTATCCTTTCATGATGACAACTACCCATTCACATGATGCTAACACTCATGTGGATCCGCTTTACTTTAGCATGCTAATAATTAGTGTGATCAAATATTATTCCAAACAACAAATAACATTTTTGATATGATTTAATCATCTTTTCATCAACTACTGTTGTAAAATAAATATTAATTGGCATTGAACTTTTCTGCTGAACTTATAAGTTTGTTGAGGCATTTGATATCATATTCTTTAGGAAAAATATGCATATTAGATTGGACAATTGATTAAACGTGCATGAAAATACTTGCTCTCCTTTAGAAATAAATGAAGCTAAGGATGAAACAAGTATGAGTTAGTGAATGAAATATAGCATAAAAGGACCATTGCCTTAGGTTAAGAGAGAGAGAGAGAGAGCACATCAGGTGATACCTTTGCAGCTGACAGCAAAGCCACAGGAAAGGAGGAGATCCACATGTCAACCAAGAACTACATAGCCATCAGTTGACAATTGGGCGGCCAAAGCTATCCTAATCCTTCCCTGCTGGCAAAGTTGTGTTCTTTTGTGTGGATAATGGATGGCTGAAAGCCTTCCTGTCCTCATCACACTGCACAAGGAAAGGAAAAAAGATGACGAGAGATGGTGTGCATCATTTGATCCGATCTGGTGTGGGGTTGGCAACTTGCAGACTAAACAATGCATCTCACCACCAACTCTCCCTCTCTTTTAGGGTCTTAACAGTGGAGCTCATTTGCATATGGTCGTCTGCCTATTTCTTGGTCTTATTCTTGTTATTTTTTGATCTCAGAAAATCTAGGATAGATTTGGTCTTCGCATGCTGGTCGTAGACCAAATCAACCACGCATCCTCGATAGTTCACGGATGCCAACAACTGCAAATGCTTGCTTCCTAAGTAAACAGTTGTTAACCCAAGGATAGTTGTCTCGACAGGAGGTAATGTAGCGTGTCTTTTGGGCTTCCCGAAAGGGTAAAGCCATACGGTTCATCTAAAGAAAACGTTCAAACTTAGGAATGACACTCAAACAAGACACGAAGAAAAGAAGTGGTGGTCATGCTTACTCCATATAAAAGTCAATAATATCGGTTTTTATTTATCATATCATATAATATAATATCTTTAGCATAAATAATTTTTATTTTTTTAAAAGAAAAATTAATTATTTAAGATTATTGTGATTTATTTTTTTAATTATTTAAAGTATATTTCTTGATATAACCATTTTTTTAATCGTTATTGGCATGTTGAAATTGATTTTACCTCAGTTGATTTTTTTATTATTGTATGTTTTTTGCAAAGTTTCTTGGGAGGACACAGAAGTAGTCCAAGTAGATCTACTTTTGAAGGCAGAAAGTACTCGGATAAACTGTCAACATGTTTCCTAGATAAGTCAGTTGAAATATTTCAAATATATATTGAATGAGATTTAGGATTTAGGTTTTGCATCCTCAATTTTTAATAAAAAGATATAGTATATCACTATAAGATTAACATTATATATATTATTTCTTAAATGATAAAATAGTTTTGCTTTGTTGGTTATGCACAAAGTAATAGCTCAAGTCTAATTCAAAATATCGAAATATTTGTTGCTCTAGTAATCGTAATATCTGGATTGATTAGACGAATCCTAATCTGAATAGACATTCTATCATTATCGAGGACAAAAGAACAAACACATATAATAACATCATATTCGAACTAGAACTAATAATTCCATAAAAAGGTTCCCAATGCCTCCCCCACCAAGGTTGGCGGTCTCCATGTCGTCCCCCACCACCACCTCCGCTTGGCATACACGTGCGGGCGGGGTGTTGGTCGTCGGCCTGTTTGCATGCCCACGGCGCTGCAGCTGATCCGGCTACATGGGAAGGTCCCACCCACACGTGCGAGTGCAGGCGAGGACAGCTCGCGCAGCCACACGCGAAGGCCAACGCGGGGGACCCACGGACCAATGGCGGGGGAACCGAGGCGGGACGAGCGTACTGCAGTTCCCATAACGTTGCTTAATCATTAATCATCCATCAAACCAAATAAAATGTTGACGGATTATATAGCTGGATGCTATCTGCCGTGATGAAATTGGTGAATTTTATCATATAAATGTATGTATCATCTTTAGGTTCGATGATTTAATTTTGTCGAATCAATACAAAAAATCTTTCTTTGTCAGAAAACAAATTGAGAGATGTGATGGTGTTTAATCAACGAAATAATTTTATTTATTTGCTACTGACAGTGAATTATTACACAGCTAAAGATATTGATGTGTCATTAAACAATCTGTTAGATGATTAACTTTCTTATGCAATTTATAGAGGAATGAAGGAAGCATCATATCTTAGAAAGAAAGGCTTGCTTACTCGTAACAATCCTGTTATCAATGTCAGAAATTCTTCCAGATTTCATCTCAATATAACATACCAAGATGACAAGGTTAGGTGTGATCTCATCATCATCATCATCATCATTGTAACCCTGATTAGTAGATTGGAAAGCTGACCATCAGAAGACGTGAAGGTCAAAGCTTCTCAACACAAGTTCTTCCACTGTAGTACGACAAGCAAATATCCAGCAACAGTTGCGCTATATCCTCTTATAAGACCCACAAAGCTCTTACAACTGTTGCTATGTATCACATCCTTTTCAAAACATCATCATCAGACTTATCCACACGCCATATCCAACCAAAAGACTCTTGAGCTCACCTTGTTTTCCTCGTCACCCAATTGCTCGTTGCAAGAGAAACATGGAGCTCAACAAAATGAGAAGGGCATGGCAATGGCCGATGAGCCCATCCAGTTTTTGATGCCATGGATGAGAGAGGTAACTTGGTAAAACAACTAGGCTCATCTCTCTCTATGCATCTTCACCTTTCACACTTTGCTAGAAAACACAGTAGCTGAGCATGCTCTTGTTTCTTTCAGCGTATTTTAGTTCCTTTGGCCACTAGCTCTGAGAAGGTAGAGAGATAGAGATAGAGAGAGAGAGGGGGGCTGTTGCAAGAGGTCTATATGAAAGATAAAAGTGCTGGAGAGGAGACAAGGAAGCCAGTAAGACACCAAGTGGGCGAGAGAGAGAGAGAGACTAATTAGAAGGGGTCATGCAGCTGTCATCTGATATCTAAACCTCTTATACAGCGAAGAGGCCCTTTGCACCTGTCGGATCGCCATCCCAGCCTTGTTTGATCCTCTTTACCTCCTCCTCTCTTCCTCCCTTGTTTATTCTCCCAGCATGCCGGTCTGGGTCATGGAAGGAGGTCGGGAGATCGCCAAGGAAGAGGAAGAGAGGTCTACCAAAAGGAGAAGAAAGGCTTCGTTCTTATTCTAGCTAGATAGATAGATACACACCAACATATAGCCAAGCTTCCATATCTCGTCTCATTGACGGGTGACATCTTCTTGTTCGGCGAATTAAAGCCATCAGCTCTTCCTTCCTTTCTTGTGCACAAGGAACAAGCAATAGAGATAAGAGGAGGTCGTCCTCCGGCGAGCCTGTGGTTGCGTATGGCTTCCTCTTCTTCATCAACTTCCAGCCCTCAATACAGATCAAGGTTTGGTGACACAACCTTGACCAAAGTGTTTGTGGGGGGATTGGCTTGGGAGACTCCCACCGAGGAGCTCCATCGCTACTTCGAGCAGTTCGGCGAGATCCTCGAGGCCGTCATCATATCCGACAAGATCACCGGCCGATCCAAAGGATATGGCTTCGTGAGCTATCCTCTCTCTCTCTCTCTCTCTCTCTCTCTCTCTCTCTCTCTACAGTTTGTTTTTGTCAGTTTGTCTCTCTCGTTCATCATGATCCACTAACAGTGGTACAATATTGATCTCTTCCTGTTCTTGATCTTAACTACGTATCTCATTTGTACTGCATATTCATCATCATGATCCGTATCAACTACCTTGATTGTTGATCTCTCTTCTTCGTTTACATTACCTTTTTACCTTTTCGCATTACTTCTCATTCTTATTCATCAAAATCATTCATAGTCATGGCTCGAATGCATAAACATGCTTTGTTGCGACACTCGAGGGGACTAAACATGGGGATCGGCAGGTGACTTTTCGGGACCCGGAATCGGCACGGCGGTCAGTTGCCGACCCCAACCCGGTGATCGACGGCCGGCGAGCAAACTGCAACATCGCCTCCATGGGGAGGCCCAAACCCTCTCCACCACGAGGTATGCTGCCCCTTCACATTTCCTAGACTCAACAAGACTTGGACAAGTCTTACTAATTATGATAAGATGATTCCATCGTCAACTTTCTTCTTCTTCATTTCCTTTTGTGTCATCTTTCTCAACTGAATCATCTCAGGAAACGCCATGGGCCATATGGTAAGATCAACAGTGACCCCCCAAAACCTATACAGAAAAGTACTAAGCTGCCAGCTCAAATGAGCAGGACCTCATGTTGGCTGATTCAACTTGGATCATCATCCTGATTTGGCCTTATAATATTGTCCAGCCAAAGCAGCGTTGGCTTTACCCGATCTACCTTGGCCACTCCAGCATTATGCCCCTGTCAGACTAATATAATATTCCTCTTATCTTCGCTTAATTCGATAATCAATACTTAGTCAACATTGTTTGGTGCCATCTCAGGTCAAATAGAGCTGATTAATACACAGAATCAACATCATTAGTTGTTTTACTATTGAAATTAGAGCAACATTTAATTTGATGTGGGTATTTTGGACCTCCATTTTGTTCTTTTTCTTTTTTTTGTAAGAATATGGAAAATTGCCATCTCAGGTCAAATAGAGGCTGATTATACCAGAATCAACATCATTAGTTGTGTTTACTATTGAAATTAGACAACATTTAATTTGATGTGGGTATTTTTGGACCTCCATTTTGTTCTTTTTCTTTTTTTGTAAGAAATGGAAATTAATGGCCACATTTTGATCAGGGAGGAGCAACCAAGAAGGGAGCATGTACAGGGCCCAGTGCAGGCGCCGGACCCACCTTATAGCAGACTGCCAGCTCAACTGCCCTTCCCTTCCCCTCCGTTGATGTACCCTACCCCGTACGGGTGAGCCCCATCAACCGCTCTCCAATCCCTGCTCCTAAAAGGGATTAATGGGAGGGGATGCTTGCTTCAGGTGCCATCGGCGCCTCCCGCTCGTCCACTGGGACCCATGTGGGCCCAACATCGGGTTCTTTTGCATTTTTAAACCGCTGACATCTTTGTCCGCTCAATCGATAGATTTGGTCATCGACTGAATCGTCCCTGAAAAGTTTTACGGCCGACGTCACCTCTCACAGACCTCCCACGCATCGGGTCCGTTAGGAGACCACGTCACCCCTGAAACATTTCAGGAGGGATTCCACCATCTTTCTTACTTCATAAAGAAATAAAGAAATAACTTCATAAAGAAATAACTTTTCTCGTCGCAGCATCTGATTTCTTCCTACGGCTTATGCTTCTTCCGATTTTGTCATTGCAGTTATGTGGCTTACCCATCTGGGCATGGATACCAACAAGTTAGTGCTTCTCCCTTTAATTCCTGCACATTTGATGAACTGCAACAGTTAGGGTTGTGTTCTTCGGTGGTATCATCAACTTAATGCAGAACGGTGGCAAATCTCTGATAACCTGGTGTTGTGTGGAAGCAGGCTGCAGTGTACGACCCCCAGATGGCATCCTATTACTATCAACAGCTATATGGACCAACCTCTCCATCAGCTGTCGTTCCTCCGCCCTACCATTACCCTCCATTAGGGTACTCCACCCAAACTGGTAGGGCAAGTTTTCCTTCACCGGGACAAGGCCCACGGCCACCTCTCATGGTTCCCACGTCTTCTCAGCAGTACCCATTTCAACTCCGATCCCCATCACAAGCAAGGCAGCCCCTGAACACCATAGTAGGTAACACCTTCTAAGCCCTTTTGTCTTCTTCATTATTTACTTGTGGATTTCTTGAAGGATTTGATGCATTTTGTGGCCATCTGATAGATTTCGCATCTAACATAATGTTAAGCAAATCAAATTGTTAGTTTGGGTGTAAATCTGAGCACCTCTGCATTTTGTTCCATACAGAATATAGAAAGTGATAAGGCTGCAGATTGTTCTGTTTTGTGTGGATTCGTATGCGGATATAATGTTTTCAATTGTGCACCTTTTTCCCTTGATTTTTCATCGTTTGTTCCTCAAGTATGGAGCAACGGCAGGACAGCATGTCTGATCATCGACAACATCAAGCATTCTCTATCAACCTCGAAGAGCTCTATGATTGCACTCTTTTTTTCCGATGAACACACTATAATTTCCTGTTAACACAGTTTTGTTGAATAGCTTTTGTTCGCGTCATCAGTTCGTGTACTGAAATTTATCCTTGACATCAATGTTTACAGACTCGCGAGCTCCTCAGCAGACCTCCACAGCTGGATCAGATAGCGATGACCAGGATGTTTACAGACTCGCGAGCTCCTCAGCAGACCTCCACAGCTGGATCAGATAGCGATGACCAGGATTCTTGAAGGAGGCAATTTACATCCTTCAGCATAACCTTGTGCGCATCAACCAACTTGACTGATCATGAAGAACAACCCAGACCTGGAATCCATAATTCATGGCAACTTGAGTTGTCATTTTTGCCGTTTAAAGAGGAAAAACACCTCGAGGGTGGCTGAGTTCAGTGATGAAACTATAATTCGAGAGAGCGCTGCGACGCCAAACTCTTTGATCTAATTTTTATTCAAATTATTATTTTGCAAGACATCCGTTCAATGCACAACTTCTTTGGAATCTTAAGTTTTTCATGCCGAAATGATCTTCCCACAAAATGAGTCCAATTTCCTAAGAAAACCATGAACCGAGGATTTCTGTTGTCTCTGTTGCATGCGTTGGGGGTTCACTTTGCTTGTTTAGATTCTGAAGTGGTTCTGAATCAATCCAAGAATTTTGGGAAATTGATGAACCATGAAGAAAAAACTGACTTCAAATCATGGTTCCGATTGCATCTCCTTGATACTTAAATCCTCAGCTAATCTATCCAGGTTCATGTGAGAAGATCCACCTCGTCTTGTGGCTTGCTTGGCCATCTCTTTCCATTTCTTGGACCTCTCCCTCATCTCCTTCCCTTTCTCTCCTTCCATTAGCTCCCTAACGCGGTCCCTGACTTGTCCTCTCGTCACCTCCTGGTCGACCTCCGAGCCGAATCCCCAGTGCACGCAAGCGTACCGACAATTCGTGTACTGATCCGCAAAGGTTGGCCAGCAAATCAATGGCACGCCGCTTAGGACGCTCTCCATCATCGAGTTCCAGCCGCCGTGCGTCAGGAAGCCGCCTACGGAACGGTGGGCGAGGACCTGTCCCTGATGGCACCAGCTCGCGAAGAAGCTCCTCCCTTTTGTTGCCGCAATGAATTCTTCCGGCAGGGCAGTCCTGACACCACCGTCGACCATGTCAGGCCTGATGATCCACAGGAAGGGGTGGTCGCTGCCGGCGAGGCCCCATGCGAACTCCGCCAGCTGGTGGGCCGTCAGGACCGTGAGGCTTCCGAAGCTGACATAGATGACCGAGGCCTCGCTCTGCGAGTCCAGCCACTCCATGCAACTGCGATCCTCTCGCCAAACGCTTAAGCGCGTCGAAGCCTTTAAGCCGCCCCCTATCTGGTCGACGAGCTCTCCCAATGCGCCGAGCGTGTAGATGCGAGGGAAGAAGCCTCTCAGGGCTCCCAAAACCTCGCGTTCCATGTCGTCGAATGTGTTGAGGATCACACCCCACGCCTTGGATGCGTAATCTACTTCCTCCATCTCCATCTTAACGAGGATGTCGTCATGATTCGTTGTTCTGATGAAACTGGAGAGGTCTCTGAGGCGCATCTCTCGCATGCCAGGGATCCAGTCCACGGTGGTGTCCAGATATCCATTCGTCAAGCAACCCTCATCTACAAATCCATCACTTGCTTACCAGAATGTACGTAAAAGAACTCATATCGCTTGATATAATCATTTTTATCCAATTATATACTCTCCTCATTCTTACCAATTCGACAAGATTGATTCGATTGACTTATTCCTATCAAGAAATTTGATCCTCCTTTTCATTTCACAAAGAAGATGAGTGAGTACCTCTGAGTGGGACGAATCCTCTTCGGATGAGCTCACCCAGCTGAAGAGAGGCCATAAGGCCACAAGCGCTCGTGGTCCAGAAGACCAACTCCGGAACGCCGAGCTGCTCCGCCACGCCTCGCGTAAAGTTCATCAGGAAGTTGGTGACGATGCAGGTGAGAGGGGGCAGATCCGAGGAGGAGTGGAGCTTCAGTATGAGGTCTCTCAGTGGAGCAGGAGAGTTCTTCTGTATCAGGAACCAAACTCTGAAGACATGATCCGGGCTCTCGCTGTCAGATTGCGAGACACCGTCGGCGATGGTTTCGAACCGGAGATTGTTCGTGGCGCTCATCACATCTGATCCAACAGTCTTCAGTAGCTGCTGATGGCTGAACTCCGTGTTGACGAAGGTGATGAAGAAGCCTCTGGAGCGGAGCAGCTTGGCCAGCTCGAGCATGGGGTTCAAGTGGCCTGCGGTTGGGTAAGGGATAAGCACGGCGTGCGGCGCGTTCATGGACGAAGAACTTGCTGTTGTCCTGTGGTGTTTCGCAAGTCGTCGCTCCCTATATCTAATAGCTTTCGAGAGGGCGGATGCACGTGTCTACATGTGCATCTCACGTGGACAGGGTCGGGAGTGCAAAGGTTCCTTTCTCAACTCAGAGGGTCTAAGTTAAGAGATAGTGAGACGGATTAGGCGCTCCCGTCGATCGCTCGGAGTAGATAGGATTAAGATTAATTTATAAAAATTAGATAAATATATTATTATTAATTTTAACTTAATATTTTGATTAATAATTTAAGTTCAACGTTTAACTTAAATATTTTGATTAATAATTTAAGTTCAACGAAGTTAACAAATTAATTGTCTCATCAGATTAAATCATGATGTTTGAGTTTAGAGTCGAGATCCTTATTAATTTAAAATATTTAAATTTAAATTATCGATTTGGGTTAATAGTAGAGTATTTATATAGTAATCAAATCATAAGCTTTATGATTTTTTTCCTCATATAATAATTATTAATTCTTTTTTCCTCTCATCAAAGTCTGCTCCCCAATATATTATGGGAAGATTAGGTTTTATAAGAATTTAGAGATCTCAAAAAGAAACTATTTTGAGAGAAAATAAATGTGGTAAAAGGAGGCTAAAATGGATAAAAAAAATCTTATATATCTAATGCTTAAAACTAAAACTAAATTGGCATAATTTTCTCATGTTGAAAACTTTTGTCATTGATCTATAAAATATCACTCTTAAGATACTGGAAATGATATATATTTTCTCTGGTCTCCGACTTAAGTCACCAACTTAGGTCAGAAATGTTGCACGTAAGGGGTTGATTCGCCCACGAATGTGTTTGCGAAAGATAAAGTCCATTTCTTTATCTCTTGACGGAGAATAGAATGTTCATCTTCCCATTTTCATCCTCTTTGCAATGAGGATTCTGAGATACGATACTGGATCAATTTTCTATTTTTTCCTTTATAGTATTTAGATCCTCGAGAAATGAAGTAAAAAGGGATTGACATCTAATTTTTAATTTTTAGAGGATAACCTATCGTGATTTAGGGAAAGAGTATGTGTTCTTAATGATCTAGATATCAAGAACTAAAATATATATCATGCATCATAGTAGTACTAAGACATATATATATCTCAAAAGTAATTATTGGTGGGAAGGTATGAATAAAAAAATTATAAAATATATTTTGAGGTGTTTGAATTGTTAGCTAATCAACTTTTAAATGTTTCTTAATGGAAATAAGAAAGTGTTATCATGAACTTTGTTTCAGGGTTACCAAAGACCTCTAAGCTATTTGGATCATCATTAATAAGTTAACAAATCTTTATATTTTTTACTTATCAATATGATTTATTCTCATGAAAGACTTGTATATTGATAAAATGGTAAGACTTTATGATGTTTCAAAAGAAATCTTCTTTAATAGAGACTTCATACTTTTTTTCTAGATTATGAAGAAGATTTAGGAATCTATCAGTACTAAAGTTAAGTTTAGTACTACGTACCACCCTCAAATTGATGATCAATCAAAAAGGATAATTCAAATACTTAATAATTTGTTTAGGGCTAGTCAAAAAGGTGAATGAGATAAATATATTTCTCTTATTAAATTCAATTACAATAATAGTTATCATTAAAGCATAAGAAAATACATAATGCTTATATGTTGGGAAGAGGTTGAAGACAAAAACTATTAACACTAGACAAGTACAAGAGACTATCGAGAAAACTTAAGTTATAAGAAAAAGATTAAGACTACTCAAAGTCGTCAAAAGAACTATGCTAATAATAAAAAATAAAAAGAGATATTGAGTTTGAAGTAGAGGTTTTTGTATTCTTAAAGGTCTCTCCTTCTAAAAGTGTGATAAGATTTGGGAAGAAAAAAAAATTAAGCTCTAGATTTATTAGATCTTTTGAGATCATTAAGAGGATTGGTTTATTACTTATAGGATTATCTTGCCACCGTCCTTGTAGCATATTCATGATATATTTCATGTATTGATATTTAAAAATTATATATCAATTTTCGCTCATATCATTAGATATAAGTCAATAGTGATTGACAAAGATTTGTCTTATGTGGAAGAGCCCACTCAGATTACTGATAAAAAAAAAATCTTAAGAAATATGACCATTCATCTTTTTAAAATGATTTGAAAATATCATTATGTTGATAAAATTAGGGAGTTAGAGGAGGAAATGAAGAAAGCTTATCCTAATCTTTTCGAGGTATTCATTTAATATTTTATTTTAGTGGGGAGAGAGAGTATAATATATTTTATTTTAAAATTATTTTATAATATTTGTAATTTTATTTAATTATTTTAATAAGTATTTATTTAATATTTTTACGTTAAAAAATTTATATTGGAAGCTTATTATTAGGGACCTAATTATGAATCTTAGAATTTGAATATGATTTATAAAATGATTCATATTAAGTTAGAAAAGAAAAGATGAAGGATATATGTCAATAGCTAATCTAAGGATTATGTCACTTATGCATGTTACATTAATAACACTTATACTTCCTTAATGCATACTTATCATATTGTCATATTTTATGTTAACTAAACTTAAGTAATTAGAGGAGAAAAGTGAAGAAAACTTATCAAAAGAGAACTTTGTTGTTACTCATCTTAGAGTAGAGAAGAAAAATTGAAAGAGAAGAAGGAGAGGTGTTGCTTTGGCTTGATGTTTTAGATTAATTCATTATCCTTGTGATTAAATTTTTCTAAGATAAGTGTTTTGACCCATCCTACATAAACTTCTATCCTTGATTTCTTATTATTTATAAATAATTTATAGAGTTTTATCCTCTTTAATGGCATCAATAGCATTTGAGCTACAAATTTGCTAATCTAAAATTTTGAGAATTCTAACCTAGCTGTTTTATTTTAACTATAATATTTTATATAAAATTTTGATTTAGGCAAAACTTAATTTTTTGAAAACTAGACTCTTATATTTTTCTTTCAGTACCTTACTTGAATAATTTAGAATACAAATATCTATTAATTATTTAGATTTTATAAAATAGAAATAATATTTTTGATATCTCTATACTAAATTGCTTTGTAACTCTCTATAGATAATTCTAATTTATACAAAACAAAAATAGACTCATCTATATTTCAAATGTTATCTTTTTTAAGTAAATTAAAGTATAATTTATTATCCAAATATCTGATGTAATGTACCTCACAAATTCTATCAGAATAGATTTATTTTTAAATTTATTAATTCTTGCTTCTATCTTATTGAACTTGATTTCAATTAAAACTCTTCTCTCAATTGAGTCTTACGTGACTATTTTAAATTTTTATATCTCTTATCATTGGTTCTTATTATATTTGAATGAGTTATGCAAAAGTTCATATTTATCTCATATTACTTCATATATGCACATGCATGCTTTTGTTGTTTCACTTGTGTTTCCTATACATGCTAATTTTCTTGCTCACTTCCCTTTTATACTTGGACGTTTGTGAGATAATATAAATATTTTCTAAAAATAAAAAAAAGTTTTGAACCTTTACCAAAAATAAAATGAAGAATTACGTGTAAAGCTTGTGATGCTCTTATCGACCCTAATGACTTCATCCATAAATGAATAGATCATATTTTGTTATGATCCCACTTCACCCTTTATGCTCTTTTAACATATTTTTCAAAATATTTGCATATGTATTGGTATGTGTTTTTTTGGATATAAATGAAAATGTGACATAGCTTATGTTTTTTATTTATTTTTATATGCTCCTAAATGCTCTTTACTCTATTGATATGCTCATAAATGCCCTTAACTCCATTGTTTTGAATAAATTAATAGAAATATCAAATATAACTCTATCTATCCTTGAGCTAATGACTTATATCTTGATATTGAGTAGTTTATATGTTGCTCGTTACTCCCTTATTAAGTATACTTCTAATGAAATGACATATATGATTCTTGCATCTAATAAAATGATATCTATGATTCTTATATCTAATGAGATGACTTATATGATTCTTGTATCCATGTCTTGTACCTTAATTTTAAGGACATATGATTTATCATCTCTTTGTCATAGATATCTTATTCACTTGTCGAGCTTTGTAGTTTACCCTATTGTTATATAAAATTTTTAAGTTATTTTGTCACTCATTATAATATTCAAGATCAGATTGAGGCAATGGAATACTAGAAGATTTTATTAAATATTTGATGGCTTAATATAATGTTGTTGTAAATATACACTTTGCTTATAATATATTTGAAATAAATCCAGATATGTCTTATAAAGGTCAAAAGACCCTTTATGTTTGAAAGTTTAAAATATAAGTTTGAATTTTTTATATTGATATGATGTTGTGATAAATGGTTGATTTTGTAATTATGTTAATTCTAATGGGTTAAGAAGTGGTGACTAATGATTTTTGAGTTGATCTTAGATTTTATGGAGTTATCAAGTGAGTGATGTGTTGAATGATTATAAATTATATAAGTTTTATAAATATAAATAATAATTTAATACTTTTAGTATTTGTCTTGGATTATATAGATGAATCACACACAACATAGAGAAGATGCGAGATGGATTATGTAGCAACCCAAAAGGCTCATGCGGTGTGCAACCCATACCCCGCCCATGGCCACATCACCCCATGCCCAAGCTCGCCAAGCTCCTCCACTCCATGTCCTGCCACATCACCTTCGTCAACACCAAGTACAGCCACCGTCGCCTCCTCGACTTCAGCTTCGAGACCATCCCCAACAACCTCCCTCCGACGATGTTGACGTTGATGCAACTCAGGACAAACCCTCCTTGTGCCGCTCCACCGTGACTACGTGCCTGCCCCCCTCATGGTTCTCCCGTCCAAGCTCAACGGCCCTGCTTCCGACCTTCTCCCGGTGAGCTGCGTCATCGTCGATGGTGTCATGAGCTTCAGCTGCGAGGGAATTCGACGTCCTGGGGGTCTTGTTCTGGACCACCAATGCCTGTGGGTTCATGAGCTATATCCACTTCAGCCACCTCGTCGAGAGGGATCTCGTTCTGCTCAAAGGTACTATTGCCATCTTATCTGGCATGTCTAATTACTACCTCTTTGCTTCCTCCGTTCTACGTGATCAGATGCCGATGATCTCACCAATGGATACCTCGACATGGTCATCGAGCTGAAGAAGAAGGACATGTGACTACGAGACTTTCCAAGCTTGGTATGCTCCACAAATCCAAAAGATTTCATGCTTCCAATTCCAGATGTATGAGACCGAGGGAGCAGCATTCACGGCGCACGTCTTTCAGATGTACTCCCTTTTTTTCCTCTGATTTCAGCCAATTGCTTATCCTCACTATAATGGACCAGTAGCTTTCAGTGTAGTAAGGCTAGCATATTCACAATTATTAAACAGTGGTCTATGAATGCAATGAATGATATAGATCAAACGCATTAATTTTTGTTTTTTTTACGTGTAAGTCTAAATTTTCTTTTTCTTCTCTCAAATCCTTCAATTTGTTTATGTAAAATAATATTAAGAAATATTATTTTTCATATACATTTGATATAACTTAAGATCATAATGAACCACTAATGCTATTATGATTCTCAACGGGTATTTTTTAGAAATCGTAAAAAATATTTCATTATAATCAATACATTTTTTTTGAAAAAAATTATTTACCTATAAGTTTAGCTTTATATTATTCAATATTATCCATTAAGTCATATTTTATCTTAAAAATCTATTTGCAACCGGCCCTTACAGATGATTCAACAAGTTTCCAAAATACTATTATAGTCCATAAATTTTAATTCTTCTTTAATTATTGCTTCCTATGACTTATAAAAAAGATAAGGGATCTCTTTTGATTTCTATGTCATAATTTGATTCAGATATACTGCATAATCATCAGAAATCTGATATGTCTAATTTTAATTTAAATTTTTTTTGAAACTATTTATGGTAATTATTGTACAAAATCATTATAGTTATATTAATATTATATGATGGTTCATTAATGTTATTTTATTGTTCACTTTTATTAATTCGTCTAATGATTTAAGTAACAACATCTTGAATAGGAAATAATAAAGAAGCATCATCCTGTATTTGCTCTATCAAAATTAATCTTTTAAGATTTTTATCTCTCACTAATCTTATCATTTTTTAGGAATATTATATTATCGTATTATATTATCCTCATACTATAAATAGGATAATAAAATTTATATCCCTTAGATTTTTTTGGATAACTAATAAAATATTTTAAAATAATTTTTTAATCTAATTTCTTTGATATGGATTGAAGACTCCTATCTCTAAAGTACAATACCAAATATATATGTGTCTCAAATTGTATTTTCTATTAGCCCATAACTCAAATGGAGTTAATGAAATCGACTTACTAAAAACTCTGTATAATATAAATATAGCTATCTTAAGAGTTTCACCCCACATTAACTAAGATACAAAGGAATAACTCATTATGCTCGTAATTCTATTATAAATCGTAATCATATCTATACGAGTTCGATTTCATCTTTTAATAACGTCATTCTATTATAGCATACCTATTAAGGTATACTTAGCACAAATATTCAACTTTTCTACTAATATAGCAAAAGGTCAAGATTCTGACCTAACACATCATATATGTCATAAAATTTACCATCCTCTGTCAGATATAATAATTTTAACTTTTCTATCTAATTATCTCTCGACTTCATATATGTACACGTCAAAAGTGTTAATAGTATAAAACTTTTCATACATTAGATACATAGTATATGTCATTTATAAATATGATGAAATATCTTTCTCCATTAAAATAAAGAATATGAAGCAATTTATAGTTATCAATATGAATAATCTCATAGAGTTATTTATTTTTATGATATTTTTCTTTATATGCTTAGTTTGTCTTCCTTTAATGTAATTTATGTAGACATCAGTAAAGTCTAAATCTTTCAAAATATTATCCTTTATTAATCTTTCAATTCTTTCTTTGAAGATATGTCCCAAATATTTATGTCATAAGATAGAAGGTTTTTCATTATTGAAACTATATTTTAATCTAACATTTGATTATAGGGTCATAAATATCTACAAACTTAAAATTCGAATTAATTATGTATAGACCATCAAAACGTGGGTCGACATGTCGACATTAAGCTGGCTGTTCTTTGCGAAGCAACAAACCAACTGCGACTATGCCTACGCCAAGTGGGGTGTCAGATTGAGGTCAACAATAGTGAGACAGAGATGATGGAAAACTCGATAAAAGAGCTAATGGGAGGAGAGATGAGGAGGAAGGCGATAAAGTGAAAGGCTAGTGCAGTCATGACAACACAATCAGGACGTACCTCTTTTGTTGATTCGGAGAGGATGTGCTAATGAGGTGATGATCACAAAGAAGGCTTGCGAAGTATTGTAGTTATCTTATATGTTCAATTTAACGTGAATGAATCAAATGCATGCAAGCATTCACAGAGCTTATGATATGTGTTTCTACTATAATTGTTGGGGAAATTTGTCTGAAATTATTGTTTTTTCATGATGTATCAATACCAAATATCAAGTTAGAAAATTTAAAATCAAATAAGATAAAGATCACAAATTTACATGGAAAATCTTTCGATATGAAAGGAAAAATCATTCTACATCATATCAAATATTAAGAATAATTCTTTGGTAAAAAAATAATCGCTCGGATGAATTTTAACAAATAAACCAAAGAGAAAGACCAAATCTTACCGATAAAAAAAAAACCAGAAAACAAAGTAGGAAGAGACTTGTCAAACATCAACACCGAACATTTGACTTGAAATCATTTCAAGTCGTTTTCACTGCTGCGCCACAAATGTTGCTTGCAGATTCAGCCAAAAACACAAAAAGAGAAAAAAGCAGATCCAGTCATTTGTTTTTAAGTCAGAGAAGCCTATTGAGAAGTGCACTATTTTTGTTTTAACTTTTTGGTTGTTGTCGAATCTGTATTTTTTATACATTAAGTACACAAATATATAATTATATAATTTGTATGTGCTCCATAAAAAAAAATTGCTATTGCAATTCCATTTTGCTATTGGCAATCCCTTCATACAATCATTAAACATAATTTTACTATATATATATTTTTAATTATTAATTATACCTTTATTTTTTATAACCCTTCAAAAGGCTCAAGATATGGGTTGATACAAATTGACTCAGAGGATGACATATTATCTTTTGGGTCTATAACCTGATGTCTTAAATCCTAAAAATATTAAATTAATCTAACTAATATAAATAAATTATTTCTCATCTCCTCTTTGATCTTCACACCATCTTTTCTAATCATCTTTTTTTTTTCTTGTCATTTTGTGTCTTTAAATGCTCCGACGGTTTAGGACGTGGAGAAAAGAAGAACAAGAATAAGAGGAAGAAAAAAATTTACATAATGAGGTTGGAAAAGTTTGTTGGAATTAAGTGATAAGCAAAAGATATCTTAGAAATATTAAAAAAATTTAAAATGACATTATAAATAATAAAAAAAATCAATAGATATTTATTTAAAAATAATTTTATTTGCGTCTGTTGTTTCAAGGTCGATTATGTTTCAACATGGCGTCGAAATTATTTTTGGTTCACAAAGTGAAGTTCTTCCAACAATGCTGTGCACACAGAAGAGGTCATACGAGAACAACTCCTGCGCTATTGAGATGAGGAGATGAGACCTCTCTCATCTCACATGATATACTTAGGGATCAATCAATCAATCAATCAACATGAATCCCGAATTTAACTGTTTCTTCCTTCGTCTTTGACACGACATAGCCAAAACAAAAAGAGGCGAGAGAAAGATAGAGAGAGAGAGAGATCGATCTCACCTTCCTCCGTTCAAGAAACGACAGCTTTTGCTCTCTCGTTGCTCATCCAAACACAAGAGTGTTGTCAACAATCTGCAAGCGTGCGGCAAGTATCAATCAATCCATTATCCGCTTCCAAGAAGAATCTCAGCTTACCCTGCGTCAAGAACCATATCGGTAACGACAAAGCCGAAAGCAAACGAGAACGTGAGGAGGAGAGCGATGGTTCTTGTCAGGGCCGGCGTCCATGTGAAGCAACCTGCGGAGGAGAGCGATGCACGCGACTAAGGGTTGTAGAGGCGGCTGCCGCAGCGGCACCTCCATCCCAGGGGCTTGTAGTCGGAGTAGTGGTTGCTGTAAGAGGACGGATGGTCGGTCGCCCTGACGCGGTCGGACCGGGCCGGAAGAGTCGGGACCTCGACCGCCGTGCACGGGTCGCATTGATAGCACCGATTGTGGCAGCTCGGCGGCGTCGAGCCCAACCGGATCTTCTCCTCCATCAGCATTCCCTGTCGATGGAATGTCATCACCGGCGTTCCACCTTAGATAACTTCAGGCAGAGAACAGTAAGAAAGCAGGAGCGAAGGATACCTCAGGAGAGGACAGCAGCGACTTATCCGAGCAGGAAACAGGGAGGAGACCAAGAAGTGCTAACATGAGGCTTGTTGCGAGGAAAAGAGCATCGCTCAGTCTTCTCATTGTAATGGGACCATGTCATCTTGCCATGAGTGAGATCTAGAGAGAGAAAAAGCAACCAGAGTCTAATAAATGGGTGGCGTCTTGAGGTGGAAAGAGAGCGCCGAGTCTTGTACACTTCGGAGTTCTTCAGACACCTTTGCTCGAGGAAGATAGCAGCGACAGCAATGGTCTCGTCTCTGTAAGATAGAGAGCACACCAGTATGGATTCCACTCAATACAAAGGAGATCAACGCCGAGGGCTCGAAGTCTCTATCTTATACCGAGCCCTGACTAAGAGGTGAGGGAAGTGATGGCGAGAGCAGGCTTAGTTGGGAGCCGGGTGGCTTTTACGAAGAAATTAGTAGGCAACAATCACTCTCATTCATGAAGTGGGGAACGGGGAGAATTCATGCGGTCGTAATCAGCAGGTGAAAGGTGAAGTAAAGAGAAAAAGCTGCATGGAATCTCATTTTCTTTTGGCACTGCGAGGAAAAAGATTAGTCAAGCAGATGGCAGGAGGGTGGCACAGAGAGAGAGAGAGAGAGAGAGAGATACATTTCTGATATGTCTTAATGAAGAGCAGACGACACACAAAATCTAAACAAGGAAAAAAGAGAGCGAAATATCAGCAGGACAGGACAGAGAAGAGAAAGCATGGGCTCACCTTTCCATCTTCTTCTCATGTCCTCTTTCTCCATGTATCGTAGTCATCCTGACAATGCAAGGTGTGGCCGTTCCTTCGACATCAAGAGCAGCTGAAACTTTGCTGCGGAGAGGTATGGTCCAAGGAAACGCCTGCTTTCACCACCTCAAGCATAGGACAGGAGGGAGAGGCCGGGAGTGACCACTGGAAAAATCAGTTAATTTCTTGTACGTAGATGTTAATATAGGAATAGAAAGAATAAGGGAGGAAAAAGACAGTAGAGCATTAAAGAATACCCTGGTGAATAATTTCCAAGGTACATCCCATGGTGCAGTACCTCACATGGGCAGTGACACCCATCACATGGCTTGGCATCAAAGCCTGCAACCTGTAAGGTTGGTATGGTATGATTCCAATGAGACAAGATAAGAAGACAAGGAGCAGTAATAAAGGATGAGGTAGAATTGTCCCATGGGATGAAAAAAAGGAATCATGATCTGATGCAGACCCTGGTGCAGCAATAAAGGACTCAGCCCAATATATGTAAATGCATTAACTGTAGATAATACACCTGCTAAATCCTGCCAGTTACACCAAATTTTGTAATGGGCAAAGGCATTTGAAAGAAAAGAATCTTGAGTTTTTAGATGTTGTACCTTTTTATCCCCTTTTTTCAACAAAAAACACATTCATTTCACCTTCAACCCAAAATATTCTTAGGGTCCTTTGAACTTTATTTGCTAAACCTTTGGGATTATTAGTGTCTTAGTTCTCTAAATTTACTTATTTTCCTTTGTAAGTCCAAACCCTTGTAAATGACAATCCTTGAAGAGTTTATTTAAAAAACAACAACAACAACAACAATATCTGAGTCTCTAGGAATGTGAACCATGTAGCTATCTGTTTTTTTTTTTTTTTTTTTATTTGCAATGTTGGATGGAGGATCTTTGAAAAACTGTAAAAGATAGATGGTAAGGAAAAAATTTTCAAGGAGATAGGCAAAATGAGAATAAAGCATAAAACTACAGAAATAAATGTTATTATCTTATTGTAGAGTATATGTTAAAGAATTTAAAAACAATTTCGTCTCTGTGGTTGTTTTGACCCTACATGGTTAACTTATGGAAGAAATCACTAACTAATTTCACAAACTCATTTTTTTTTTTTTGCATGTCTCATCCAGAAGGAATGATCTGATTGGTAAAGTTGGCAAAAGCTACAGCTCAAGAATACCTATATGAGCCTCCAAAGTGGAACCTGAGAAGGGCAGGTGGACCTACATCATTAATGGACTAGCATGCAAATCACTACTCGATCCCCACAGAGTGACACTATTTTGCCATTGGTTCAAATAAGGGCTGCAGACGACTCTATTAGCATCACATTTTAAATTCTTTTAATTTGTTTGAATAACTCAGGCACCCACAAATTTAGCATGATGGCCTACTAAAACTTTTCTCCAGTCTGAATTAAGCGTTAGCCAGAGATTGACTGCAATGCTCCAGCATTCCCAATTGTGAACAGTAAAGAAAATTCACATATGATGGTCCACAACACAAGCACAGATTGCCCTACAAAAGAGAGGTGGATTATTTATGGCCAGCGTAAAAAGCATCGATACACTATCCAATCACAGTTATCTTACAGTAATAACATCCATTAATAAGTTCCTATGTCTGGTGTACCTGGAGCACAACCAACCAGAAACTCTGCCAACTAACTTTATATGCAGATTGTAATGGATTCAGATATACCAACTACTTTCAAGCCATGCAATGCATGTGGAGGAGATAAAGAATGTTTAAAATAAGAGGAGACACACTATTCTGATCTTGTTTTCAGTTAATAAGGCTTGATACCTAAGTTGACCAAAAATAAAAGGCTCTATGGCATTTTTCCTTGCAATTAGGCCAACAATTATGTTTGGAAAACAGTCATATCTAATTGTTCACTTCAATATCTGAAATAGTTAAGTGCAGAGGGACATTCTGAATAAGCATTTTTTACTTTAGTTATCAACAACAACCAATTCTGATGACATGCAAAAAGAACTTTTTATTTCCTAGAAATGCAGAGATGAATAACTTGCCAAATGCGCTTATGGTTCAAGTAAAGCATGTTATATTTTGACATGATCTTTCAAAATGTGTCTAATCATATATCTATTATGATTACAGTCAAATCATCATATTTTGCAGCATGCCAGCTCAATCATGTCAACCACTATAAGCCCAACCCCTGAGAAGTCATCAGGAAATTGTGCAATAGTTACTGGCACATGCAATTTTCCTAGCAAATCATGTTGAAAGAACAATAATAGAACTTCTTTTTTCTGCTTTCGATCGCAAAAGGAAGAGGCACCACTAGACAATTATTTGTAATCCATAGGGGACTAAGATTGCTCAATAGGAGAAAAAACAATCCTGATGTCACAAATAGCCAATGAAATATACACCTAAGTTGTTTGGAATCTTAGATTAGCTTCGTAGGTAATCATGACTACAACAGGGATGTTACTCTGCACCATTACCATCCAGATATAGATTGTGATGCCACATCAATGCCATTCCATCTTTGCCCAAGACCATGGATTGTAGTTGAAGCTATGCAGGGAAATTTGCTTTGTGTCTCAATACCTGCTTTGTTTGTTTCTTTCTTTCTTTCTTTTGATTTTGGTACAGATGCTGGAACGGATAGTCCTACTAATACCTTCATGTTTCTCCTATTCCTTGTTCCTTTCTACTTTGTCATGCCTTACTACTATGCATTCTGTTTTTAAGTGACTTTTGTTTTTAATCTACTGTTTTCTACGCTGCTATTTTTCATGTCACCATGCATTGTTGTTTCCCACTCTTCATTTGTTTTTGACTCCTGTCACCTTTGTTAAATTCTGCCAGCTTTCTTTTCCTACATTTTACTTATTTTCTGAGAAAATGAGGCCTATGTTTGATACTGCATTTCAGATGACTTTCATTTGTTTTGCAGTATGCCACTTGCTCTGTCTTTCTTGTTCTTGGTGCCATTCTAACCAGAAATGACCTTTCTTCTTGTACATAACATTTTCTGATTGAAACCTAAAAGTTCCTGCTCAAATTTTGTTAATCTTTCTTTCACAGACGGTGCTGCGGTTATAAATCTTTCCTAAGTGGAGTAATATCAGATTATATTACAAAACAATTTTATCTCTCAGTTTGCCCATTTAATATTTGGTGAATCTTACATTTAGTTATAGGAAAATATTATTTCATTGGTCACATAGGCTTCTTTATTGTCTTCTTTTTGCACTTCCTAAGTGCACGGCTTAAAGCCGCAGAGAGTCCACTTACAATTAAGGCAATCAAAGCCTTTTGTTGCCTATGCACTACTGTGTAGTATCCTGTTGACTTCTTTAAGGATTGGAAAAGCACTCTCTCATGTGAAAGCATAGACCATGTTGACTGCATCATATGTTATAAATTTAGAGCCATTCTAACATAAGCATCATCATCATCAAGTGCAAGAAGGCATAAACTATCGACATAGGATCGGCTAGAAGCAAAACTGACAATCGAAAAAGCTTGCCATAGTTTAAAATTAATTGGCACACAATAACTCTCAAGCTAATACTAATTTCCTAACCAAGGCAAATCCAGATCAAAGAAGAACTTCTTGAAAGAGTTACAAAGGTTGTTGGACAGAAAGCTTAATTCTGTTTGTTGTAGTTTAAACTCAAACAACCATTGAGCAATCCCAGGACATCAGTAACTTGAGGACACAGGTGGAAGTGGGGCAGGTACCCAAAAATTTACATGAATCCAAGCCAACTAGCGATCGAGTTATGCAAACCCAAACCTGGATTCAACCTGAACATGACTCAAGTATCTATTTTTCTACCTGAACCCATCCCAAACTGATAATTAAAGGGCACTGCACCCAGTTTAAGCAGGTTCCACAATCGGTAGGCCTGGGTCCCTTAGAAAACATGATCAGCTGCCATTCCTGCTTAAGGAAGGGTAAAAGAAGGGATAAACAACAAACTATGTTACTGGGTATATGCTTATATGCAGCGCAAACTGCACAAATAATCCAATGAACAAATTTACTATTTTCCAGACCTTCTATTGTAGTGCTCTGGCTTCAGTCAAGATAGGTAGATCCCGAAAAGGACAAAATCTCCTTTATTCTTGTTCCTGAGCCTCTCTTAAATGTCTATAATACTTATCATAATTACAATTTATTGTCCTGCATGAATACTCGTGATCACATGTCACAAATAATAACATTAAATTAGGTAAAGCATTTCTTTGTGCAAGAATGGTGCTTTATATACAAGAAAATGCTTCACAATACAAAGAAGAGATCTATGGCGACAAAGCATAATATTTTGCTCGAATATGGCATGTTGTTTCATCAATCAGTTCCAAAAACGAACCACATGGAGACCTAAAGAACATGGATGGGAGTCATAGAAAGGCGATCGTACCCGAACCGAGACTCCACGGATTCCGGTGGTCGCCATCGCTGGCGATTTCAGCAACGAGCTCGCGGCTCGGAGAGGTTGTCTCGATGATGTCGAAGTCGGGTCCTGGAATAGCTCTCCAAGCGATCGGAGCAAGCTTCGAGCAATGGTGAGGAGGCGGACGAGAAGTTGCCATGAGACGACGGTTTGCGAGGGGCAGGGAGAGGGCGGAGGCTATTCATTTCTGGGCTAATTTGTCGTGACTGAGGCCCATATGGACCGCATTTTGATGACCTATTGAATGATGCAAGAATAATCCGATTTATAAAATGCTTAATGATAATATTTATTTTAAGTTTTCTTTCTGCATAATTTTAGGAATAATTATAGATTATCCCTATAATTAACTATGAGTAGTATTTAAAAAATAATATTATGATTCTTACATTTATAAAAGTAAAATATTTAACCTTAATTCTCCTTATGTCGTTAACTTGATCGACCGAAAAAATCACACATGTTGTCACGTGAAAAAAAAATATGAATGAAAGAAAATAAAAATATAATTTTATTATTTTTAAAATTATTAATTTTATATAAAATAAAAAAGGATCGATTTTCTCCTCTCCTCTTCTTTCCAATATGCTCACCCACCGCCCATCGCACTTGCTCGTCCACCACTCACCCTCTCGCCACTCGCACCTGTTTGCTCATCGCCCCATCATCCTCGCGCTGATCGACGGTAGCACCCCATCATCTTCGCCCTGGTCGATAGTGGTCTCATCATTGTCAGTAAAATTTACTATTTATATATGTCATATGCGTCTTCACTTTTATAAGAGCGGTGAAGAAGATGAAAACATTTGTATGTGAAACTCCCCTCTGTAACATAATCTAGAGAAGGGTAATGGCCAAGACCGCTAACCACTGAAATTGATCAGTTCTTATATCTTGTTAGATATAACACTAGCGAGTTCTTACTGTTAATATAGATCGTTTAATAATAAAAGAGATCAGATTTATGTTACTCAGCAACTAGACTTCATCCTCCTGAATCCTTCTACTTTTACATAACTGATAGATTAGAAAATTATTTGAATAGTATCAGCTTTGTCTGTATAAAAGAGAGATAGATAAGGATGTTAACTCATGCAGAGATTTCCCAGTTTATGAGTTTGGAGGAGTAAAAAGATACGTATATCTCTAGCAAAGGTTTTACTGTAGAATTTATGATATACATATGGCTGTGAGAATGTTAGCTAAGATTTCTTATTAATATAGTGTCTTCTTATGCTCTATTTTAAGTAGCTAAAGATGGAGAAAGCTTTATCTCAATTTCTTTTTAGGTCTGGAATTAGTTCAATCACTTACATCCCATAGCTCTTAAAACTGATCTATCAAACTAATCATGAATTATGAGTTCTTTCACAACCCAGTTTATATGCAAGGAGATCAAGCATGCAAATTGATGCCAAGGAATTTGCTTTAAGAACAGCCATTGGAGATAATATCCAAGTTCTTCAGTATTGCAGGTTTTATACTCAATTTTCTTTAGTAACATAAGATGCAATCATTTCACTCTTAGAGATAATATACAAGTATTTTAACATTGTTGCAGATCACTGAAATATACTGACACCAGGGGACTCCCAAGCCAGCATCATATCAAAAGTAAATTGGTAGAACTCCTTATCGGCCAAATAATCTGGACTTTGATCACCACATGAAAAGTTCTGAAACAGCAATATTCAAATAGGTCTCTTGAATATGTAGTAGGAAGTTTGACACCAGAGAACTTAGTCTCAAAAGATTGTTGCAATGTGAAGAATCCTATAGTTGCATGGACCATTAGGTGCTTGCTGTTGTTAACATCTAAGCAACAGATCAACAATATTGATTTACACAATAACTAATACAAGAAGACCGATATCCTCACACACGACCCATAAGTTAATGCTGCCAATGAGTCAGATCTGATACAGATAATGACACATCTACTTACAAGCCAAATTACAATAAGACAAGAGCACCTGTTGGAAGAAAGTTAATTACAATAAGACAGAGCACACAAGAAGATTGCTTCAGATCATATCATTTGACTAATTTATTGCAACGAATGCATGCATGCCTGCCATAAGGAATATAATGGTCGAATTTAGAGAGATGGACGAGAGCATCGTAAGAAGCGGAAACTATATAATGCTATTATTCATCATACACCACTATTGGTTCGAGACAATAATTTCTAAACTTCTTTTCAATTTTTTTCCGTTGCCATTATGACAATGCAAGAAGAATCGAAATCATATACATATAATACTTGTCGAAACAGACAAGTTCTCGATTCGATGATGATAAGAACGAGAATAAATCAGCATATTCTTGATTCTTTCATCAAAGAAAAAAACCACAGGCCAACACGTTGGAAAGAAAGAAAATCAATCTATTTTATTTTATAAAAGAATAATAATTTTAAAATAATAAAATTATATTTTTCTTTTTTTGATTTATATACCATTTGTACATGTCTAACATAATAAAATTAACAATGTAAAATAAAATAAAATAAAATATTTTATTTTCACAAATGTAAAACTCTTAATATTATTTTTTAAAATACGAAATACTAATCATAATTAACATAATCTATAATTACCTCAAATTTAGAAATGATAGGTCACACTCTTAAATGGGAAGATTCACACATCACAAACACCTTAGACACGTCACACAAATAAATAGATTAAAACAGGTCCATATGTCACAAACAACATGACTGAATCACCAGAATATATATATATATATAGTCACGGATGGGAGAACATGGCTTTGAAGTGCAAAAGCAGCATTCCAACGTACGCCAAAATACAAGTCCCACACGTAATTACAACATAACAGATGCAACAGAGCATCATCCTAAGCTACAACAGCAGCAGCCATCTCAAGCCCTTTCTCCGCGGATTCTCCGAGCCAACTGAATGTCCTTGGGCATGATCGTCACACGCTTGGCATGGATAGCACACAAGTTCGTGTCCTCAAACAACCCCACCAGGTAGGCTTCAGCAGCCTCTTGCAATGCGAGCACGGCATGGCTCTGGAACCGCAGATCAGTCTGTCGAACACAGTCAAACCACATTAGAATGGCTCACCGATACTGTCCACAACCACCTATGAACATTTCCAATTTCAACCTTAAAATCCTGAGCAATCTCCCTAACAAGCCTCTGGAATGGTAACTTCCTGATGAGAAGTTCTGTGCTCTTCTGATACTTGCGGATCTCGCTGTCGTGATTGTACACGAAACAGATAGTAAACATCAAAACAAACATTGCATAAACCAGCGGATCAACCTGCCATAAACTAACATGACATATTACATACCGAAGAGCGACAGTCCCAGGGCGATAGCGGTGAGGCTTCTTCACTCCGCCAGTGGTAGGAGCAGACTTGCGAGCAGCCTGCGAAAATACAATACCACATCATAGTTCCTTAAACACAAAGACAAACACGAGGCTGCCAACAATAGAAACTAAACCTTGGTAGCAAGCTGTTTCCTAGGAGCCTTCCCTCCTGTGGACTTGCGAGCAGTCTGCTTGGTACGAGCCATCTGATTAAAAAACCTTAGTTGTTTGAGATGACCTTGAAATATCCATATCGTGTGATGTATTAATGCAAATTGAAGGATCTGCCAAACCACTATATCACAAGATGAACGGAGGTAAATGTAGATGACAATCAATTGTAATTCGTATCCCTATAACCCCTATCTATAGAAATAATTTTAGGCATTTAAGAAACAAAATTCACTCAGTCTGCGAATGTGCATATTCCTATAGTCATGCCTCCACTGCTAAACCTTCCAGATAAGTAATGATACTTACCGACGGTAAAAGAATTACACATACCATGTCCACTTGAGATGTAGCCACAAATATTAGTTAAAATAATGGGCAAAAATGATGCAAAACATCAGACCCAAAACACAAAAAGATTCTTCACTAGTCAGGGATTTTAAAAAACCAAACCTGAATATCATCAATTATAGGGTAATTCCATAAACTCAAGGTGAAGCAACCAGGACCCATGACTAATGAACTCAATAAAATAATTATTGTAACCGAACTACAACGACACTTGTTAAAGCTAATGTCATATTCCACCAATCCAAAGCACACGTATATGGATATGAACCAAGTCCTGTCTGTATCCATGTATGCAAACAATCTAATGTGTTTCAAGCATCATAATAACGATATAGCACAATCAAAATTCATTCAAATAGAAATCATGTTATCTTCTCATTACAGTTGACTTGAAGTCTTGTTATATAGTATATATTATTGTCAAATTATGGTAATAGCTTATTTATTGTTTGTCAAGCATTCGATTCTCATTATATTAAAAGATAATCCACCTTAAATACAGCTCATGTTTATATGTATCTAAAAAAAATGAATATCACATCTTGGAATTTTTTTTTTTTCAGAATCACATCTTTCCACACATTCAGAGCCAAATAGATAAACATCACTTTATTCATAATTTATAAATATTTATTATAATTTATTTATTCGTCAAATCATAAGTAAACATAATAATGTTAACTCAATGAATCATCTGAGTGGCTCTACCTAATGATAGAGGAATGTCTACTCTCCACTGAAATTCGATTTAGTGTTAGTGGGAGACTACTTTGAAAATAAAAAATAAAAAAATTCAACAACGCTAAGTAGGAACCCCAAAAGTTAACTCAAAATGAATACATGATAAAAAATTAATCATCCTATTAGCATATATCAAATGCTCGAAGGAGCACTTCCCCAACAGTAAATGAAAAGACTTTATCCTACAAGATGAGTTTGTGTTCTCCCAACGACGAATAAAGGCAAACTCATATCGCATTCCCAATAATGGATGGACCGATATCAATCACCCATCAAAGTGAAAACATGTTCCTCCCAACAATGGATGAAAGAACTATCCAACTACCACATCTGACAACCCACTAATCCCCGAAGGGAATTGCCTTATCTACCCTCAGCAAGGAAATAACATTATCTTATACTGGTCATGTCTATGTCGGGATGAAATAACACATCAAAAACATCTTTTTTAAACATCTTTCATGTAAAATACTATCAATACCCTTGATTGACTTGAATCTTAGCTCAATCGATCACATTAAACTCGATTTAACTAAAACATAACATGGAACCACCATAGACTAGTATAATTTGGACTAGATTAAGTATACAACCACATTAAACTCAATTTAACAGGTATAAAACCACCTTGAACTAGTATAATTTAGACTAGATTAGGTTTTAAATTAGGTTAAACTATCTAAAATAAGTCAATCAATTTGGAATCACCCTGAATCAATCTAGACTAATCAAGTCTAGTTTAGTTCAATCAATGTTTGGACTCAAATCCTACAATAATATTAGGCTAGACTGGACCAACCCATATACTAGTCATGTGCACTACACATAATTGTGCATACATCACACCAAGTTGGGCCAACCTTGGCCCATAGATTGGTCGTATGCATCACACATAACTACCCATATTTGGTTGGGTTAGGTTAGCCTGTGAGATAAGACTTGGCCCATGGATTGAGCATAGCCTACGAGCTGGGCCTGGTTTGCTAACTAGGCCTAACCAGTGGACAACGGCCTAACATATGGGTTGGGCCTAGCTTACGGGCTATTTTAACCCTATTCTTATACAATTTCATCAATATCAAATTATGACAATATATATTTACTGATAATAATACATTAAAACATAATAACAAATTAAATAATAAGATTGAAAGATAAACTTTAATACAAATAAATGATATTCTTAATTCAATAAGAATTAGAAATCATACTTTCAATACATATAACATGAATAATTTCAATATGATCTAATTAAATAATAAAATTCTAAATCTTAAAAGGGATTAAAATTTTTCAGATAATATATTATAATCTAACAATAAAAATTATAACATTTAAAAGATTAAGAAATATTTTTTGAACTATTCATAATATATTTTAATCCAGATAAAATTAAAAGATAAACTACAATATAAGAAAATAATATTCTTAATTCAAATATGAAAAATCAAATATCATATATTCAATACATAAAACATGTATAATTTCAATATATTTAAATCCAAAATAAAAACCTTTAAAAAAGATTGAAGAATCTCTTAAAAACTTTAAATAATACATTTTAATTCAATAAGAAATATTTTGACATTAAAAGAATTGATAAATATTTTCAAACTATAAAATTTTTAACATTTACGGAATAAAAATAAAAACTTTTATTTTTAAGAAAGGTAGAAAAACCTACTCTCCTCATCTAACTCCTCGTTCCTTCAGCTATTGGGCTAAGGGAAGAATAAATGAGAAAAATCCCTCCCCTTAAATAAGAGGAAGTGAGCCTCTATTAAAAGAAGTTTTTCTTAATTTTTATGTTTATTTAATATACTAACAAATATGACATCATCATATCTAGAATGTCTAATAATCATTTCCTAATTCACAATGTCAAACAAAAAATTAAAATTAAAATTTTCTAAATTACAATGACAAGCAAAGAAATAAAAGTTGATTCCTAAATTAAATATTTAATTTAATTACAATGAAATTCAAACAATTTGCATCTGAAATCGAATCCACTTCTTAAAATAGGATATAAGCACTATCCATTGAGCTTCCATCTTCCCTGTTTCAACGAAATATCAAGAACTCAATATCCAATTTCAACAATTGTAATGCGCAAACTAAAGCGCAGAAGCCGGCAAAATGGAAGATATTACGACGCGGAAAAAGGGAAATCAATCTCAGCAACGGCGGCCCGTCACCCAACCATTGAAACAACAACTTTTAGAGTTCCACCCACACGCACAAACAAAAGACATCAGCTTTACACCAGTAAACGAGGGATTCTAAAAGATCAAGGTCATAGAACCCTAGAACGAGAAATCCTCAAAGCAAAAAAGAATTATAAACCTAACAAATATCGCAACGAGATCGGAAAATAAATTATATAGAAATCAAACCAAGTATAAAATAAATATAACGGATCAGAAGAAAAGAGCTGGATTACCACGTTTGGCCCTCGTCTTTCTGCTTCCCCACCGACGAAGTTTCGAAGCCAAAAGGGCCAAAGGGGCTATGTTGAGCAGGTGGATGCTATTTATCGGCTGAAGCCAGAGTTGGGCGATATTTTATTTTCACTCGACGACCTGTGGACGGTCAAGATCTCGCACCTTGTGTTTCTTCTATGCCAACTAACGGCAGAGATGTGATGTTGGATTGACAGTCGGATCGAGAAGCGTTGATCGGGGCCTTCTATTGGTCGGACAGCTCGGCCACGGATCTTGGAGGCGGTCAATCGGTGAAGTCGCTCGCGGAGATGCATTTTAGATGCTCCTAAGATACGTTATAATGCAAATTACAGCAAACAGCCTTGTCTACCGCTGGCCATCTCACCAAGTAAGTACAAGGTGGGGCAAGCGTTATTTAGGTGAACGATGCTTAAGTTTACTCTCCATCGTTCGACCCACGCACTTACTCGCCTAAAGTGCAGCAATTGAGGTGTGGGGCCTCCGACGGCTTTCGGTCCATAATTCCTGGAGCTAATTTTTACTGTAAAGAAATTATACGCAATCATGTTGTCCTATGGCCTCTCTCATAACATATGTCTGAGCCTATTTATTATGTTTATGTCCTGCAGCGGTTACGAATAGAGATGTTGACCTCTTAATATATGTTATTATTTTCATTATTTCTCCATTGTCATGCATGACATATGTTTCGGCCAGTGATCAATGTATCCGACATATATGATCTTAGTTGACCAGCATTAATGTTCCATGTAAGCATGATTTTGAAGTTATTAGATGATTGATCATGGCTTTCTTTCGATGGCATGATGGCTGACGTCAAAAAAGTAAAGAAAACGTAGAGCGCTGCTTCTGGACCCGTCTCTGACGTACCCACTCGCCGAACTGCCTTTTCCCACAGCGGGTAGCAAACAAGCGGACGGGAAGAATAATTGAGACAAAAGAGGTGATGAGACCGATTCCCACGTTCGTGATATTCCCAATGACGAAATAGATCTCGGCCGTCGATCACGTGATTTCTGTTCCCGACTTGAAGTGCGGTTCCTCAACATACAAATATTTCATCAGCATGTATGGACGCTCAGGAATTCTCGAAAAAAGACTTTTTCTTTTTGGATTTTTTCGGAATTTTTTTATAATTTTTAAAAAATATTTCATTTTATCTAATACCTAAAATATCCTCAATCGAATTTTATAATTTTATCTAATACCTAAAGATTATAATACAGTACAAAAATATAATATTTTTTTAATATTATATTATGTTTTTAAATTTGTTAAAATAAAAATACTATGTATAATATTTTTGTAGTTTTATTGAAACAAAAACACTATGTTACAATATTTGTGTATTACATTATAGTCTTTTTGTGGTATTACGAAAAATATTATAATATAGTTGAAAAATACTATAAATATAATATTTTTATAATATTTGTATTATGTTACATCATTATTGTGGTATCGCTGAAAATATTATAATACAGTATAAAAACACTATAACTATATTGGTTTCATATGGATCGATCTAATAGCAAAAAAAATATATTCTAGATATTAGATATTATTTAAAAATTCTGGAAAAGGATTGTTATTGGCATCCTGAAATCTTTTACTATTAATAATCCCTTCAACATTAATTTTTTTAATTTATTATATATTATTTTTATTCTTAATCGCTTGTTTCTCTTCGTTCTGAAAAATTATTATTGATGATAGAAGAAAAGGAGAAGAAGTTGTCACAAGGAGGAAAAATAGAAACAATTCATCATCTCTCTTGAGGGAAAAAAAAAAAAGTTGATGAAGATATTTATATTTATTTTAGATGAATATTTTAAAAAATATTAAAAGTTTTTAAATTAAAATTATAAAATAGTAAAAAAAGATTAAAATATAAATCTTTATTCTGAAAGCACTTCTTGAAAAAAAAAAGATGAGGTTTTTTTAGAATTCATGCTTGAAATTTCATATTCGTTATACATTTATTTATCCGATATTTATGGGGAAAAAATGCAGAATATTCGATCCCAAAACAAAGTCAACGTAGATAGTCTTTCCGGCAAACTAATTGTAAAGTTAGCATTAATCTTTCTATACTAATTCTAATTTTGTTAGGAAATTAAACTTAGGTAGATTATTTATTTTATTTTATTTTATTTTAATATTGCGTTCAGGATTTATTAAATATTTGATATTTCGGAAATCATTCATGAGAGTGCTTGCTGTCAACGACAAATTTGAACTATGAAATGTGTATATACAGTACTTCTGAGGGCGTACTTGCGAATATAAACTTTAAAGAGTTAATATGTTCATAATACCCACGATGTTTTTGAGGAGTATATACGAAGAAATGTATACGTGAAGGGGTATACATGAAAAGTTGTTTTTTTGTATTATTACGTAATTATAATACATTATATATTCAATATAGATCTCCCGTGGCATTCGGCTTTCCTCCTCTCCGTCGCTCCCTTCTCATCGGCCCCCTCCCCCATCCCCTAGTCCTCGGCTCGTGAAATCGGATCTGCGCCTCTTTGACCCGTTCCACCATCGTGCCCCGGGAGGCGGAGAAGAACAACACGCACAGGGCGGAGCCGGAGGAGGAGGAGGAGAAGGAGAAGAGAAGGGAAGGGAAAGGGGAAAAGGAAAAGACAACATGTGGGTGTTCTATTTGATATCGCTGCCGCTCACCTTGGGGATGGTAACGATAACCTTGCGCTACTTCGCCGGGCCGGACGTGCCTCGTTACGTGATCCTCACCGTCGGATACGCCTGGTTCTGCTCCCTCTCCATTATCATCCTCGTCCCCGCCGACATCTGGACCGTACGATCTCGCCTGTTTGCTTCTTCCTCTTCCTTCTCTTTTGCCTTCGGTTGAATTTGGTTATTGGATTCGATCGAGTTGTACGATTCGTGATTGAATTTGATTGAATCGGTTCTGTTTTAACCCCGGATCGTGCTGATCTTCATGTTGTATCGACTGATGTGGCAATTCTCCTTGTGTTTTGGTTTTTGATTTATTCTTTCTAAGGTTGATTCCATCTGTATATTTGGGAAGACCAAGCCTTTTTTTGTTTGCTTTTTCTTGATTTGATGTTCTGGGGTTATAGAATTGGCTAGGATTTCCATATGAAATTTAGATGTTGTTGATGCTCCGCAAGAATTTATTGTAACTGCTTAAATTGATTGAAATTATAGCCCAGCAAATGAGATTGCTACAGGTTGAAGAAGCTTGATATCTTCATTGTGGTTTATTTACGATAGATGATCTCAATCGTGAAACTTTCTATATAAATTTGGATCTTGTTGTAAAGTCTATGGAGTAAATTCGCTCTAAGACAATGGAGCTGTAAATCTCATCAAGTTCAGATCCTGTCTTCTTGAAATAATAGTGGCTTATGTTAATCATGATGAGATCATTGACAGCTAGTTATTCAGTTGACCTTTAGTTATCATAACAGGGTCAGATTTAGGTTGGGATTGTATTTTTGACTTAGCTCTTTATGACAATGTTGTGCCTCAAAGATGAATACAAGTTTTTGTTTTGAACATTGTCTCTTCTACTCTTTGCCTAGACCATTCCTGACTTGAAAATTTTGAAATCTACTGGTGCCTTGTTAGAATTGCTTCCTTCTTGCATGAGGATAAACTTTCTTACTAAACTTCTATTTATCGAGAAAGCTTCTCTCATTTTTGAAATTGTTGACTGGGAATTGTACATGGATATGATGAGCTTTAGTACAATTGCTAACACTTTATTGTGATGGGTTAGATCTTGATTTAAGAAATAAATTTAAATAGTGTTACGTGGTTCCTTCTATTAATCTTGTTTCCATGTAAAAGAAATTATTGCTGCTAGCCTATCACATGATAAAATAATTGTTTAATTTAGCTTATGTATAGCACATCGGCCTTTCATTCTCTGTATTGTCCTAATGGTAATATCCTAATTTGCTTTGCAGACAATTACCCAACATTATAATGGAGGCATTGCTTTCTTTTGGAGTTGGTCATATTGGAGTACATTTTTGCTAACATGGTATGCAGCATTTTTTAATCTTTTCTTTTGTCTATTATCCCTTTCTTAAGGCTTCAGTTTATTGTGTTTTGGTTGTTCACCATGATTTACTCAATGGAGCATAGGACTTATAGGTCAGTAACCGGTGCATCTTATCATGTAAAGTTGAGGCAATTATATTTGAGGATGGCAGCGTAGTGTGTTATCTACTTTATAAAATACTAACACTCAAAGAACCTCTTAAATATTTTTTGGGGTTACTAACCATTATGTACCACTCTGACATGGTTCGAGTGTTGGTATTGGTTTTGTACATTAAACTTTTATATCAACTGTATTCAATTGCATACTGGCTTTCATAATGTTCACATACAATTTGTAATGTCTTCTAATGGTCATATAAAGATTTATATTTCCATTTACCAGTTTATTTGTATTAATCGTTTTAAGTTTCATTTATCTCTCTAAGCAGGGCTGTGGTTCCTACTATTCAGGGTTATGAAGATGCTGGCGATTTCACGGTTAAAGAAAGACTAAAGACAAGCCTGCATGTGAACTTGGTCTTTTATATAGTTGTTGGATCTATAGGGCTTTTTGGGCTTATTTTGCTCATCGTCATGCACAAAGTTTGGTATATTACATATTACTTATTCAATTATTACAGATTCTTTTCTGCATTTTTTTGTTTAATGTGACTACTAATTTCAATAATAGTTCATGTCATCCTACAGATTTTTCAATTTAGAGAAACATGCGTTTTCTTAGAACTTGCTAGTTATCATGTTTATTTGATTCAATATATATACACACCCATATATGTTGCACTGGAAGACACTTATTCACCATATGTTTTATTTTAATATTTGTGCTACAATACTACTATTACATTCTAATTCTTCACAAGTTTTGTGATTCTTCTCCACTTCTTGTGAAAGCATAAAAGCAACAAGTTCAGCCAATTTACATCTTCTAATGTGGTTTCAGGATCAAACCGATTGAGGTGGTATCTATTAGGAAGGAGGATATTAGGGAAGAGGAACTATGACAATAATCATAGTCATATTAGGAAGGAAGAATCATAACGATAATGTTAGTCTCGCATCTATTAGGAAGGAGAAATTATGATAATAATCTTACCATGATTTTTCCAATCATTGCATCATTGGTGTGTATATTTTTGCATTTATTCTTGATTTGTATTGCTGTCAAAATTATGTAAGTTTCTTTTTCCATAACATTTTCTTGTGTATGTATTTCATTATTGCGAGAATTATATGATTTTGATAATTATATAAAATAGTAATAATATAAAATTGCATATTCCAATAATACAATGATTGAGAGAATCAGACAAGATTGTTACTATTGTTTTTCCTTCCTAATAAATAGGATGGTTGAGAAAATCATGGTTAAGATTATTGTCATGATGCTTTCTTCCGTCTATTTTTCTTGTTGCCAAAAATCCTTTTTCCTAATATTCTCTTTCTCAAATCTCAACCACATCAATTGGTATTGATTGATCTTTACTAATATGACCAAGAACCGTATTGTGACATATAGCTCAGTGATAATATGTCCCATTCAGTTTTACTTTTTGTTGTTCAAATTTCAATGATTTCTGATGGTATAGGTTGACATACTATTTGGTATACCTACTCCTAACTGGTCCAGTTGTCAAAATTTGGTATTGATCGAGATTTAAATGCTTGGGTGGTTTTACATCTTTTATTTGTTGAGTGGGAAAACAAATGGTTTTATCCACATTTCTGAAGTAATTTGTTATGTTTTTCACTTAATTCATAGAGCTGCTATAAAATATAAGAAGTACGAAATTGTTGATTTTAATGTCAGTACAAGATCTCTCTCCCATTTTAGCAAAGAGGGGGAGGCCATGGGTTTTGCAATTGGGTTTTGGAACATGTCATCAGGATTTATGAATTCTTCTAAAGGTATAATAAATAAATATAAGCATCCGAATAAAACACCTTTCTTTTTCAATAAACTTATTTCTCACAAATACTAGACATGTTACATTTAGTGGACTCATGGATACTATTTAATTAAAAACAAAATAAACTAGGGAAGATAATTGGAGGCCTTTAGGACTATAAAGTCAAATTCAATTATTGAGTTCTTCATCTTCCTTCTCATATATCCTAATCCTACCCTGTTTTTTTATCTAGGGTTGTTCTGGATGAGGTTGGAAAGTTTGATCTGGGCCAACTCTGGTCAAGATTGATTCTAGTTGCTTTGGACTGATCTATTCAATTCCTGGATTGGCCTGATCTATCCTTGCTGGTCTCTGAGTGGATTTATGATCCAATTTATTTCATATTTTAGCAATTCTAACTGGCACTTGAAGTAGTACCTGACTTTAGACCATATAATAACAAAGGATACGAGGATAAAATATGCTCCCATTATGTACCCACTCATATATTTATTTGCAATAGCAGCTTCTACATCAGTTTGGTGTCAACATCCCTTTGGTGTTTGATATTCCTTAATTTTGTCTAATAGTTGATTCCTCTAACAACAGGAGTGGTGGTATTGTGGGCTTTGCTATGGCTTGTTCAAATACATTTGGGCTTGTGACTGGTGCATTTCTTCTCGGTTTTGGTCTTAGTGAAATCCCAAAAAGCATCTGGAGGAATGCAGATTGGACTTACCGCCAGAAAGTTCTCTCTCACAGGGTTGCAAAAATGGCTGTAAAACTTGACAATGCTCATCAAGAATTTTCAAATGCAATTGTGGTTAGTACTTCTCTGTTTTCCATTTTGGAAGCAGTCATGATCTTCCTTTGCATGAAAGAGAAATGAATTGACCTATTCAGTTTGATTATAACTGGCAATTAGTTTCTATCATTATTACTTACATGTTTTGTATTTAATTTGTATTTTTTAGGTTACACAAGCTACCTCCAATCAGATGTCAAAGCGTGATTCTTTAAGACCCTACATGGATGTTATTGATAAAATGTTACTTCAAATGGTAGTGATTGCTAATTTTGAAAAGAAAAATTATTTGACAAAATGCCAATTTGGAAAGTTCTGGTTCACCAGGCTTTAAATATGACATTTTTTCAGCTAAAGGAAGATCCTTCTTTCAAGCCATCAGGCGGTAGACTGGGAGAAAATGATATGGATTATGATACAGATGATAAGACAATGGCTGCACTTAGACGTCAGCTTAGGAAAGCTCGAGAGGAGTATTACAGATACAAAAGGTTTGGCTCATTCATGTTTAGGTTCTTTCTTTATATGTATTTGCATTATAACTCAATTTACAATGGGTTGATATGGTTCTTACCATAAGCTGGAAATTTTGATAAATGCATTTCATTCTGTTTCTTTTCTCTCTATTAGTTAGTTGCGAGTGATATTGGAAGCTAGGCCTATAGAAACTGATCTTAGTAGCTTGTTGATTAATTCATTTTTTGCTATGCGACTTAAGATGGAAGAATATGTTTATTTCATTTTAATCCTCACTGGCATTTCATAAATGCTTGCAGTGAATATATGACTTATGTGGTGGAAGCGCTTGAGCTTGAAGATACCATCAAAAATTATGAACGCCGTGATTCAAATGGATGGTTTGTCTTTAATTTTCATTTATGTTTTAGCTTTACACAACTTGTTGACCAAACATAATTTGTTATTTTCACATTTTTGCCTTAAGGAGTGTCTTCTTGCTTGAACCCTTAGGCATCAGAATTACAGGAAAACTCTAATTTGTGCTTCAAGAACATTACTCCTTTGTAGCATCAACAGTGTTAACACACTTACTGCAGTGTCTCAGGAACAATATAACAGTCATTCTTCTCATCATCATTTGCCCTGCACTTCATTGTTTTTTATATCTAGCTTGGTTGATCTATATATGACTTTATGGTATATCTTGGCTTAGAACTCAATAAATCCAACTTTCCATCTACTTCTTCAATAGAAAAGCTTTTAAATAAGAAGTGGCAGCAGGAAAAAGGAGGAATTTGGAGCAAAGTATATTTACTATTGTTTAGTTTCACTAATGCTACTTATTACCAAAGATGCCCGTCTGAAGAACCTCAGTTCAAGGAAAAGTAGGTGGCTCTTGAAGCAAGATCTCTAGTTAGAGACAAATGCATTCCCTCATTTGAAGAGAGATGATCATCGGACATGATTTTATTACTTAGTATGATACAGTTTGAGTGTGTGTTCTGAATACATAGCAATAATTATTTAATATATTCATTTAAAACAATTCACGTTATAATCTTCTCAAAATGTCCAGGTAAAACTAAAAAATTCTGCTTAAACAAGAGGATCATAGTATGGTTGCCTGGACAGCTTGTGCTTGATCATATTGGTTGGCATGTATACTAGTGGAGCATTGGCATTAAGCATCTTACTTGTAGTTCCCCTTTCTGGTACAGTAACATGCTACAGGACAATTGTGGATAACACTAGTGTATGCAATGTACACAGGTGCATGTGAACTTGCGTGCATGTAGGTGCTTTTGAACTTGCATGTGTCAGCAGGAACTTGCATAACTCAGGTGCCATCCATCAAAAAACCATCTTGCAAGAGCTGGCATAGGATTGACAGAAAAAAGTGTAACCCCATGGATTCACATGAGGCCAACAAACTGATTTTGATTTTTCGTTAGTCCAAGTGAAATGGACCAAGATATCACAATATCATTACAACTACTGATGTTATTCTTTAAATCAATGTAATTTGATTGTAATTATTGCAGGAAGTACATCTCAAGTTTTAGAGAAAGCAGAACGGGCACACTAGGATCCTCTCTTGATATTGTTGGTAAATTTCTTTCCTATATTAAAGAATTAGGCTTTTCTGTTTTTCTTTTTTTTTTTCCTAAGATAAAAGTTGGAAAGCCAGCCTAAACATTTAAGTACGATTGCAAATCAGTTTCTAGTTCTATTTTTAATATGTACTTGTAGCAATAGGGTTAAGATGAATTATTTGTCTTATATTTGAAATATATACTGATAAGGAGATAGCTTTGCAGAGTTACTATGGCGCTGTATATTGAGGAAGCAACTGCAGAAAATCTTGGCAGTGACACTTGGTTGCATGTCAGTTGCTATCCTGTTGGCTGAGGCTACCTTATTACCAAGTGGGGTTGACTTATCCCTCTTCTCCATTCTCATAAATGCTGTGGGAAAGCAAGAGGTGCTAGTCCAGGTAAAAATCTAGAAAATATAACATTATTCTATTCTTTGCCTCCTTTTGTATGTCAAATCTAGATAGGGATGCATATAGAGTAAATGTAGATTAAAATGACTGGTTGTATTCTCTTATGTTTTCCTATTTGATAAGGGGTTACTTCTCCATATATAATGTTAAGGCTAAGTAAGCATTTAGTTCATTCAGACCCTATCTCTCTTTTCAGGGCTTTTAAGTAGTTCAAGATTGAATCTCGTTCTTTACTTATGGACTTTGTATTACTTGTATTTATGTTTAGAGCAGTTCAATGACAGCAAATATGCTTTGCAGATAGCTGCTTTTGTTCCTGTCATGTACATGTGCATTTGCACATATTATTCACTATTCAAGATTGGAATGCTAATGTTCTATTCATTCACTCCAAGACAAACAAGCTCAGTGAGCTTGCTTATGATATGCTCGTAAGTATTTTCTGTATTTATTTGATTTCTAACGTCCATCAAGATTTTCATATTTCATGATGCTGAATATTGATCCTTTTTTTGCCAGAATGGTAGCGCGTTATGCACCTCCGATTTCTTACAATTTTCTAAATCTTATTCGTCTTGGTTCCAATGCAAAAACAATATTTGAAAGGGTAAGTGCTCTTGTAATTTAATATCTTGTGTTCTTCCATGAATCATCGGACTAATGCTGGTAAGTGTCAATCAGAGGCATATATTCCTGCCTAAAAGTAAAAAAGATGACTCTTGTAGGGCAAAAGTGAAACCAAAGGGATTTTGTGTGAACCTGATCTCCTGGCACACCTCATGATAAATGAATCATTAAAATTCTTGAGATTAATTGGACCAATGGGGTTATCAGATGGTACAGCTAGTCACTCTCTATGCACCACTTGTAGGTGCATGGCATGTATGGGGAATGAACAAACTGTGGATGGGTTCACGTTGGGATCGAATAGAACATTAGCCTAACATATTTTTGCAGTTCATTTCAACTAAATAATAATAGGCAATTGATTAACAACGTACGAGGAATGGATTGTATGGATTGTATTCGACCATTTAAAGCAGTTCATACTTCAAAATTATGATTTATAACTACATTTTATTCTTATAGTAACCATGCCTAATGATGCTAGGTGAAGGATTAAGTTGTTTCTTAATCTACAGTCAACACAATATATCAGCCTTTCTTCATTGTCAAGCATCGACATCAATTAGCGAACTTGATCGGATGTGTTTGGTTTATAGTTTTATATATTTAATTTTTTTCTTTATTTTCTTTTGCTTTATCTACTTTTGCTCGTGTAGAGGTGTCTTTTTTTCTCCATTTGATCAACCTTTCAGGAACATATGATGGTAGTAATTTTAGGGTTGTTAATTCAAGATTTTTGTATCATATCCTGTAATTATTTTGCCCATGACAGTTGTCTTTCGATTATGGAAACAGAGAATGGGGAATATCGATGATGCTGTCCCTTTCTTTGGAAAAGGGTTTAACAAAATCTATCCACTTATCATGGTTGTTTACACCCTGCTGGTAGCCAGCAATTTCTTTGACCGAATGGTTGACTTTTTTGGAAGTTGGAAAAGGCTCAAGTTTCAAAGTGAGGAAAAGGATATGGATGGGTTCAATCCTTCTGGCATTATAATCCTGCAAAAGGGTAAATTTTTTTTATACTCTCTCACAATTGTGCATGCTTAATTGATTTTTGTTGGTGTTTTTCTGGTTATTTACTAGCATGCTAAATGCAGTTAATTGGAGGAACCTACTTTTGCCCCTTAGTACTTGCTCTGACATAGTAGAAGATTTGAAAACGTATTTTTGAGCTTGGTACCAAGGCCAGCTTTTGTCTTTGTCTGAAAAGCAATTTGGCTTCAGGTCCTGATATGTCGGTTTTTGTCTTTTCATACTATCAGTATTCTCTTCCCAAACCACAACCAAGAGAAGGGAAAGGGATGAGTGCTTTATGAGTTATACTAATTATCATCAACGTTGTTTTTGTTCATTAAGAACATTACTGAATCTTTCTCTTAGTCGAGCTTTCCACTGTTCACATTTAGGCCAGTATTTGGTCATACTAACACTTCCGATGCATAAAGAAAAAAAAAAACCCTTCCGATACATGAATCATGCTTTATTGCTATTGGCTGATGGTGTTTGACTGGCATTATAAATCTTATAGGATTTGTAGGCCTTGTGACAATTGTAGTTAACAATCTTCTCACTGGTCCTTTGAGAATATATTTGGGAACCTAAATGGACAAATCTAATATCTGAATTTTTGATCTCTTCAGAAAGGTCGTGGCTAGAACAGGGGCGCAAAGTTGGTGAGCAAGTTGTGCCATTAGCAAGAAATTTTAATGGCACAGATGTCGATGTTGAGTCAGGCAGTTCACCGCCAGTAAGTAATCTCGCTACTTGATGGTTTCATCATAAAAAAAAATCATTCATAAATTGAAAGCTACGTGCTAGTTTCTCATAGAAAATAGTTAGATCCATACATTTTACTTTTGGCTTCTGTTGGGTCCACTGCATTGAGTCTGAATGGATCACCATCCGGGCACCTTTATTCCACAACATAATTATGTTTCGCTTGGCTTGAGAAGACTGAAGCAACAAATAGAAAGGTTATTTGATTATTCAAACTTCAAACCATTGGGATGTTAGGATCATGAAGTATAGTTGTAATTCTAAGAAAGATTTGTCTGTTTACACTTGCAAAAATCATGTTTGCTTTTATCCTTTTCATATAATTGATCTTGTTCCATGTATTCAACAATTATCTCATTCAGGGCAAGGAGGTTTTGGAGGTGAAAGCAGCATCGGTCCTACCGAAGGAGAACAGTAATGGGATTCCACCTAAACCTCCAAAACAAGATAAGCGGAAAGACACTACCAGCCATGAAGCTATTGTGAACAAGTATGCAATGATAAGGGAACAGCAAGTGAAGAAACCGGCCAGCCCTGCATTGAAGGAAAAGGCCACATCCTCAGCTTCTGTGTCTTTGCTTGAGGCTGGCAACTCCCAGAGGCAGTCTGATGGCCCAGCAGTGGGTACCTCCTCAGGATTAACTTCTACATGGGCATCAATGAAGAATGGTTTTCAGAACTTCAAAACTAATTTGGGGGCAAAGAAATTCTTTCCATTGCGCCAAGTTCAGGAGACTCCACTCCATTCTCGTGGCTCTTCTTCTGAATCCTTGGATGAAATTTTCCAAAAGTTGAAGCAACGTCCAAGTAAAAATCAAGATGGGGATTTCGATTTTGATTTTGACGACAACGATATGGGCATAACAGATATGCGCTCTACCAGATAGCTCCTGGCCTATTCATGAAGTAAAGCAGAAGAAAAGGAGCTCAGACCGAGAATGTCTTGTTGTATGAATCAAGCAAGTGTATAGACTGGACAGCCAGTCTGCCATGAAGTCAATTTTTCTTCTCTTTTTTGGAGTCAATCCCTATAGTTCTCGGGAAGCCTCCAATAATATATGTAGCAAAAGGTCTATACGTGTTCGGTTGAACGACCAAACTAGTTGGACTCGGAAAGATAGCAAAAGGTCACAGTTGGTCATAGGGTTCACCTATCATTTCTAACATGTACATTCACATGATTTGTATGTTGCTTTCGTGGAGACTGCCATTTAACTAGTTTTCCATGATTTTTGTTCTTAGATTCTTGTCACGTTCTGAAATGCCGAACCCAAACAATTCTTGTTAGTTTGGGTGTTGCTTAGTTCGGGATGCTAACTGATCTAACCTGACCTAACCAAATTTGTCCCTGCCAAACATGGTGTATCAATTTGTATTAGTTGTGCATTGTTCCAATGCAAATCCTTAAAGTCAGTATGGAATGTGAGCAAAAAGAAATGGGAAGAAGCAGCATTTGGTATTGCCAAAATACCAAATATTGTCTTGCCAATTTTTTTTAAATAATATTTTTAATTTAAAAATATCCAAAATACCTCTCAAAAGTTGTCTTGCCAATTTTTTTTCTTTTTTTTACAACTTTTCAATTGTTTCAATATTTTTATTTTAACTCATTTATACTATTTTTTTAATAGCATTTACAGTATTTTATTGAGGTATCGAAAATATTCTTAACATTATTTAAGAACATTGTAAGTGATATTATATTACTCATAAGCCATTAGAATATTATATTCTTAGGCTTGTGGTTAGTTTGGTTGAGGTTAGAAGTCCATTTAGATCATTTACATTATTTTTCAAGTAGGTTTCATAATATTTTTATTGTGATTGTCAAAAATACTATAATAGGCCAAAAACACTAAAAACAAGCCAAAACACTGTAACAAACAAAAAAAAAATTGAGGGATAGATAATTTTAAATTAAAAACTGCTTTAAAAATAAAGAAAACTGTTTAAAAAATAAAATGAGAGTGCTGATTGAATATGTGTGTGTGTGTGTGTGTGTGAGAGAGAGAGAGAGAGAGAGAGAGATGAAACCAGACACACGGAATTTATGACGAGTGGAAGATGAATCACAATACATGCCTATCCAATGTTAGAATTTAATCAACATTTAGGGTACTAATACTCCTAACAATTGAATGATATAGCCAATTGTCCTTTTTCTTATGTAAACTATTTAATTTTCTGTTCTTGCCTCTCTGGTCAATTCAGATCTCTCGAAATGAGATTATGAGACACCAGTCTCTTTCACCGAAAACAAAAGCAACAACTGTGTAGGCTATTGCAGAGAATCACAGGTCATGTCATGATTGCCTACCTCTTGACTAGATTTGTCCCCAAGTGCAGGTGAATAATTCCCAATTTCTTGTAGACAACACATGAACAGACATGACAAAAATATCAAAGCAAAGCTATTGAAAGTGAAATGAAGGCCAATCTCTCTAAGCCTGCAACAAGGGGCTGCCTGGATTGGTGATTTGATGCAAACCAGAATGGCTTGTGGAATCCCCATATCATGTCTCATGTCTAAGACTCACCCACCCTGATGCATACCCACATGACAGAGATCCAAAGAACTACAGTCCAACATGAACCATGAAGCTAAATGCAGTGAGGAATTGTTTTGTTGAGTAGTCAAACATGCTTTTTGTGGTGATTGCTGTGTCGACCATGGAAAGTCATACATTATGATTTGAAGCAGCAACCAGATTGAGGTCTTGTTTGATGCAATCTGCTTAAAAGACTCTCTGCATTCTTCTTTGGAAGTGGATGCCATTAGAACAAGTTGAATCTTGTGGTGTGGTCCAGTTAGAAGGTGAAGCCTATTTTATTAGGACTTCAAATCATATCCAACAAAGAAGATAACCAAATTGCAGCTATGAGACAAGCTGCTGATTTGTACATGCCAACAAATCTGATGTTGGGAATACTATGTCTCTATTCATTAGGATTAATGTAGTTGAACTGATAAAAGAATGCTTAAACAAACTTGTTTTCTGGCTTAGTTACCTTCTATATTAATATGAGGGCTAAAATGTTTGAAGTTATACCATTGCTTGTGAGACTCTTTGTATTATTCTTCTGTGATAGAGACACTGGTCAACCACTCACTTAGATTCACTACAATCTTATTCATCTGTCCTAACAGGACCCATCTGAAATCAGTATACTATGATGTCAGTCTAATTCCTGAAACATGATGAGAGAACCAGTACCTGTGCCAATTTGAATCCTTTCATCTTCTGATCCATTACACCATATCAAAGAATACCTGCTGAAATATAGAGGGGACAGACATATAGGAAGGATCAACGCAGCCTGTTGTGGCAGATGATTGCAGAGGAATTGCTGTGGCCGGCACAAGGTTGGGCATGGCGATCACATGACCCTTTTGGTCTCAACAAAGTGACATGCTTCCTTACACTTGGCTCTCACTCCTCATCCTCACAGTATGAAGAAGACAAGGAGAGCATCTGAGCTCCCGTTGCCATCTCCTTTTCATGTCAGCCTTTCCGTTCCCTCCGGTCTCTGGGCCCTGACATCCAACCAAATCATATGCAGATCAAAACAAAAGCAGCCCCCCTTTCAATCCCTTTGTACATATCTGTAATGACAATCCATGGGAGCCCCTCCCACCACCACCCTACTCTAGCCCAGCTCACCACCATGTTCCTTGTTGCTTGCTTGGACTCATGTGCCACCCCTGTGTCTTCTTCTTTTGCTTTCACTGAGGCCTTTACTGCTGTCCCGAGGCATCTGTATGTGGTTGGAGCGCTCTGTGTGGGAAAAATGGCATCAGAAGCTGTGGTGTTTCAGCATGACCTCCCTGGTGTCGCCATGAAGGAGCTTTACGACGTGGGAGGTGCAGCACCGGGCTTTGGCTTCGGTGGTGAACGAGGAAGGCATGGCGGATGGAGCACCTGTTTCTCCTCCCCGGTGCAGAACTTCGACGACTGGGATGTGGATTCGCCGCCGACGCCGGGTGCAGCTGCTGCTCGCCGAGAGGAGACGGCGGGGACGGGGGAGGCCGTAGGACGGAGGAAGAGGCAGCGCACCAAGAGACTCAAGAGCGAGGAAGAGGTGGAGAACCAGAGGATGACTCACATCGCTGTGGAGCGTAACCGAAGGAAACAGATGAACGAGTACCTCGCCGTGCTCCGCTCCCTCATGCCGGCCTCGCACTCGCAAAGGGTTTGTCTTCCCCTGCGCCATAACATCCTCAGTTGCACCATGTCACTGCCTCAAGCTGCTCGTTTCTCCATGGACAGGGCGACCAAGCATCGACAGTTGAAGGCGCCATAAACTTCGTCAGAGAGCTCGAACAATTAGTCCACTCCCTCGAGGCTCGGAAGCGAGTCAAGCAACGATCCAAGGCATCTCCTTTTTCTGCCTTCTTCACCTTCCCTCAGTACTCATCAGCCTCTTCACCCTGCACGAACACCGAGAGCAGCGGAGCCGCGGCCGACGTCGAGGTCATCGTCATCGAGAGCCACGCCAACGTGAAAATCTTCTCGAGGCGGCGAGCCGGGCAGCTGCTGAAGCTGGTGGGCGGCATGCAGAGCCTGCGACTGACGGCGCTCCACCTCAACGTGACCGCCGTCGACGAGATGGTGCTCTACTGTCTCAGCGTCAAGGTACAGTACTGAGATCGCAGTCCTTTGATTCGGTTCTCTCTTCTCTTGATGCCATGGATCGTAAGTTGACGCTGGTCGCTTCGGATCATACCTATGTTTGTGAAGGTGGAAGACGGTTGCCAGTTGACGTCAGTGGATGAGATTGCCACCGCAATCCATGGAATACTTGCAGAGATCGAAGAGCAGGCTGGTCACAGCTAGTCAAAACCCCTTCTCTCTCAGAGCCTAATGACGACGTAATGCTGCTGTACATGAGATTGTATGCAATAACTCTGATATAACTCATTGACATCCTTCTCTATCCGACGATAAGTTTACGTTCCTCAGTGTCGAGCTTTACACGTCATTTAATTAGGACTAAAGATCACACAAAAGTTTGCTTCTCTTACTCTGATCTTACTTCAAATGATTCTACTTGGAAGGATCAGCTCCATTTAGTATTTTGCCAAGGGTTTAGAAGTTTTTCTCCTTGAAGAAAATATCTTTGGAACAAACTAAACAGTAGCTATAAATCTACAAGTCAACTAAATTGGTGCTAAATGTGATGATAAATGGAAAAGGAAGAAGAAAACACCCATACACAACCTTCAAAACTAGATAGATGATCTCTCTTAAAGGAGGTTCACTCGATGGAGTAGCTTTGGGAAGTAACATTTTGGCGTTTGAATGTGCTTTGAGATGTACAATAGTATTATTGATTCCTCCTTTTTATCTTGTAGTCCTGTTTGAATCCATTTAGACAAGAAGAAGGGAGCTCTAAGGTATGTTAAGCTTAGAAAAATATCATATTTTGAGATCATTATCTAACTTAAACGTCGAATGGATCTTATAAAAAATAGTATTGATACAAGTTTACAAGTAGAACATCTAAGTTGATATCCGTTCTTGTCATCATCATCACATCAAGGCGCGCTTCCTAAATATTATTGGTCGAGTTGGCTTTGTCACTCGAAGAAACCGACCAAAATTCCATAAGCGATAATATAAATATTTTAAAAATATAAATAAATAAACATATAGATAAATAGATTGATAGATATATGGATGGTGATATAGATGGAGAGATTGATGAAGTGATGGAACACCTCCGGCTGCTTACGAGTTGGATCGTACAAAAGACACCTTGAATTAGTCGAACGATCACGAACGAAGGATTTGTGCCATGGAAGCTCAATAAAGAAATAGCAAGCGAAAGGCAAAGCCAAGTGGCCAATGATGTGTCGAGTTCCCATTCGTCACATCGTAATCCGACCAATCATCTCTTAACACAAAAGACTATTATTCGAGACTTGTTGGGTCACAATGGAGGCTCGATCAATGCTTAAACCACTTTGCGATGCGACATCAATCACGTTCTCGATTGCTTGATATGGTGACACCATCGAATCTTGACTCTTATACATGCAATATGCCACTAGGTTAGCTTGATATGTCACAATTGAGCTGCGATAACCTTTAGATTTGCATGCAGTAGTAGAATCTGGTGATGAGCTCGAAGAAGAGGAGATGGGTCAGAAGGAGAGGAGGACCTCACTGTCACACAGCTGCTCTCTCGGCTGCGCTGTGTGCAATCCCTCTCCGCAGCTTCTTTTCGTCAAGAACCTACTTGTACTTGCCACAGAGATCCCTTCTTAGCAGCATCAAAGTAGTGAACAGCAAGTGACATGAAGAGGCCGGCGCCCGTCACAGACTCAGACTCATTCATGCCAATCTGCCCATCTGGTGTAATGCCTATCTCGGTCATCCTCATTGAGAGTTCTCTTTGCGGATTCTGATTGCTTACGTAGCTGAAAAATTGGAACATGCATGTTTGGCCGACGACGATGGCGTTGATGGGAGGGAATCCTCCTTGATGGATGGGTTGGATGACGATGATGGTGACTGCGGTGGCGTCACGGCGGCTCTGTCGTTGCCGGGAGAGAAGAAGCGGCGCATGAGGGTGGAGCAGGTGAGAGCTCTGGAGAGGAGCTTTGAGTTGGAGAACAAGTTGGCGCCTGAGAGGAAGCTGAGGATGGCGATGGAGCTGGGCCTCCAGCCGCGGCAGGTGGCTGTTTGGTTCCAGAAGCTTCGTGCCCGGTGGACCACCAAGCAGCTTGAGCTACGACGCGCTCCGCCTCAACTACGATTTGCTCCACCGCGATAATGAGTCATTCTGGCTCAGGCGAGTCACGGATTCAATAGTTCGACTGTCATGCCCTTTCTGAACGATTGGTTTCCTTCAACGCTGTTGTTCGTGTAGTGGTGCAGATTGAAGAGCTGGAAGCCAAGTTAGCCGGAGAGGAGACCCTGAGCTTCTCCTCCGTGAAGGAAGAGCCAGTGGTCTCTAAGGCCGAGACCAAGGCCACGGCCCGGGAGGAGGTGGAGTCCTGATCTGTTCTGATCTACAAGAACGGTTCATGGACTCAACGTCGAGAATGCCTATCGTCTCCTTGTTGATGGGATATAAAGAGAAATTAACTTTTATATATGAATAAATACTAGCAGGTCATAATACATAACGGAATTAAATAGAATCACAATCAAATATAACATCAAGATTTACATGGAAAACTTCTCCAATGTGAAGGATAAAAACCACATAGCAAACTAGAAATAATCCACTATAAGAATAATGAATATACAAATCTCAATCTCTTGTCCAAAACCCTAACAACAATCATAAGAGAATAATTGGGATACAAAGGATCACGTCACTGTGCACAATATCTGATTTAACCTAAGATAAAAATACTACTGGATGATTGAGAATAGTCTCACTATGTTATCCTTGTCTTCTTCCATTTCTTTCTCTTGTTTTACTGTCTTATTCTCCTCTTTTTCTTTGGAATCATGTGGCTATAGTGTTCTACTCGTTACTGTAGTTTTTTTGCCTCTAAAATCGCAACCACCCACACCTCTTAATTTAATTTAGGGTTAGGTTAAGAGAGGAGGTAGGTTGTGGGCTGTTCAAGCCCACTATGGGCTGAACCATGGGCTGTCAGCCCAACAACCTCCCCCTTCAGCCCATAAGGGATGTTGTCCCATGACTCCTCAATGTGAAACTATGCCGATCAGTTATCGGCATATCTCTTGCCTTTCTTTGGTAAAGTCTTTATCAACATATTTGCTCCATTGTCATATGTGTGAATTTTCGGAAGCTACAACTACTTCTCTTCAAATATATTTCGAATCCAGTGGTATCTGACATTTATATGCTTTGACTTGGAATAAAATATCGAGTTCTTATACAAATGAATGACACTTTGACTATCACAATGCACTACATAATTTTTCTATTTCAGCCCAAATTATTGTAAGAATTCTTTCATCCATAACATTTCTTTGCAAACCTCTGTAGCAGTAATATATTCTGCCTTTGTGGAGGAGAGAGCAATATACTTTTGCAATCTGGATTGTCATGACACAGCTCCCCCTACAAAATTAAGTACATAACCTGATGTAGACTTTCTCGTATCTATATCTCTTGTCATATCTGCATATGTGTAACCTGTCAACACAGATGGTCCATCTCCAAAGCTTAAGCAAACCTTAAAGCTCCCTCTGAGATATCTAAAGATCCACTTTATTATTGCCCAGTACTCTTTGCCTGGATTTATAAGAAATTTGCTAGTAACACCAATTGTATATGCGATGTCCGGCCTCGTACATATCATTGCATACATTGAACTTCCAACTACTGAAGCATAAGGAACCTTTTGCATCACTTGATGGACTCTGTCCTAAGCACAACTTGAAATGACCTGCAATAGGAGAACCAATTGGTTTTGCATTGCTCATACTGAACATTTCCAATACTTTCTCAATGTATTTCTCCTGTAACAATCAAATCTTCTTAGTTTTTCTATCACAGAAAATCTGCATGCCCAGTATTTGCTTTGCTGGCCTCATGTCTTTTATTACAAAAGACTCACTTAATTCCTTCTTCAACCTGTCAATTATAGACATATTTTTTCAAGAATAAGCATGTCATCAACATAAAGTAAGAGAATAATAAAATTCTCACTAAACTATTTGATGTACACACAATAATATGAAGTCATTCTTTTGTATCCATTTTTTGTCATAAATGAATCAAATTTTTTGTACCATTGTCTTGGAGCTTGCTTTAGCTTATACAAGCTCTTCTTCAACTTGCAGACAATGTTATCTTTACCTTTGACTTTAAAGCCTTCAGGTTGCTCTATATAAATTTTCTCCTCTAAATCACCATAAAGGAAAGCTGTCTTTACATTTAACTGTTCAACCTCCAAGTCTTAGCTAGCAACAATACCAAGAGCAAAACGAATAGAAGACATTTTAATAACCGGAGAAAAAATCTCTTCAAAGTCAATACATTTCTTTTAACCAAAGCCTTTCACAACCAATCTAGTTTTGTACTTTGAATGAGAACAATATTTTTGAGTCTTCAACCTGAAAACCTAGTTGTTCTTCAAGGCCTTCATTCCGTTTGGTAGTAGTATCAAATCATAAGTGTGGTTTTTCTGAAGAGCATTCATCTCTTCCTGCATAACAATTAACAACTTCTTTTTCTGCTCACTTTCAACTTCTTCCTAGTAACTCTCTGGTTCACCTACATCAGTAAGCATCACATACTCATTTGTAGAGTATCTTTTGGAAGGTTAACGTTGTCTAGAAAATCTTCTCAATTGAGATTATTTAGGAAGTTGCTCTCCAACTTCTTCTTGCTCAATATGTTATGTAAGTAGATCAACATCAGGCTCTACACCATCTTCTTACACATCTCCCCCATCACCCTTATATACTGGTGGAGTAATTAGGTCACAATCTGCTAATCCTTCTGCAAAAGTCTTGGCTGGTGCCTTCTTCTTCAAATCCTCAAAGAAGACTACATCTCTGTTTCTAAACACCTTCTGCTTTTCTAGATCTTAAAGCTTGCAATCAAACTGATCATGCGAGTAACCAAGAAAAATATATTCTTTAGTTTTACCATCCAGCTTGGACCTCTTATTATCTGAAACACATGCAAATGCACAACAACTAAACACTCTCAAATGTCTGTAGGAAATATTTTTTCCTGACCATACATGTTCTATAACATCACCATCTAGGGCTGTATATGGTGACAAGTTGATCACATCAACTGTAGTCCTCAAAGCCTCATCCCAAAATTTTTTAGGTAGCTTAGCTTGTGAAAACATACATCTGATCTTTTCCATGATGATACGATTCATCCTCTTTGCAATAGCATTATGCTGAGATGTACCAAGAACTGTAATCTCATGTTGGATCCCATATGACCTGCAATAATTATTAAATAATCTTGTGTACTCACCAACTGATCTTGTGCATTTCAATTATCTTTCTGTCTTCCTTTCAACTTTGGCATGAAACTCTTTGAAGACATTAATAACCTGATCTTTGGTCTTTAAAGCATAGGCTCAAACTTTTCTAAAAAAATCATCTATAAAAGTGACAAAATAAAGTGCACCACTTACACCAAGAACATCAATAGATCCACCAAGAGTTTTTGTCCTTAAAGGATCACATACATCTGTATAAACACGATCTAAGACATGTATTTTTCTAGACAAAGTAGGATTAGCAAATGAAACTCTATGTTGTTTACCAACCAAACAATCAATACAAAGGTTCAAATGTGTATCTCTGAGGTTTGGCAATACCTCTATCTTAGAAAGAGCTTGCAGCCCCTTCTCGCTCATATGTCCTAGTCGCCTATGCCATAACTCTATACTGAAGTCTTTTTCTGTAACATTTAACTGCTCACCATAAGTTTTAGCCTGCAATTTGTATAAAGTATGATATTTCTTTCCACTAGCCACAATAAGATAATCCTTACTGAGCTTCCATTGCCCTTTGTGAAATCTGCTATCATAGTCTTCATTATCTATTCTTCTAATTAAAATTAAATTCAGCCTCAAGTCAATCACATGCCTTATATCCTTAAGCACCAACTTGCAGCCAAAGTTAGTCTTTATATATACCATAATTGCCCATCTTGACAACACTAAAATTTCTAGACCTATATGTAGCAAAAAAACTCCCTCCGTGGTGTAACATAATAAGAAGTACCTATGTTAATCACCCACTCAAAATTCTGACACACACAAGAAAAAATATCATCAAAAGGAGACAAAATCAAATAATCACCACCCTGCATTATAGTTGTAGTATTATCTTTTGACTCTGTAGACTCCATTCTTTTCCCTTTTTCTTGCTCTTCTTAGGTTGCTTACATTGATTCTTGTAATATCCTTTTTCACCATAGTTATGGTAAATAATATCTTTTCTTGATCTTGACTTGTTTCTACCCATGCGTGAACTGCTTCTAAACTTTGACCTTCCTCTATTCTCTAGGATAAGTGCTTGTAAATCATTCTGAGATGTTGCTGAATTCTTTCTTCTTAACTCTTCATTTAACAAACTGCTTGTTACTTGACTTATGGTGACAACACCATCTAGCGCAGAATTATCGAGGAAAACCACTAGCATCTCCAAACTTTCTGGCAATGAATTGAAAAGTAACAATGCCTGCAACTCATCATCAAAAGATATTTTCATAGAGAATAACTGGTTAGTGATACTCTGCATTTTATTCAAATGCTCAGCAATAGAAGCACCCTCTCTATATTTTAGGTTCACAAGTTTTGTAATAAAAAAAACTTTGTTGTTAGTTTTTTTTTTTTTTCATAGAGACCTTCTAACTTTTTCCAAAGAGAATATGCAGAAATTTCAGTAGAAACATAGTGAAAGATACTATCATCAAGCCGTTATCGAATAAACCCAACTATTTTTCGATATAATATCTTTCACTCATCATTTGTATAGTTGTGGGTTTTGCACTATACCCCTGCAAAGGTCCATACAAATCTTTGCAATACAAGAGATCTTCAATTCTTGGTTTCTATATCATTCAATTGTTTCTATTCAAACTAATCATGCGAGAAATATTACTGGCCTCCATGTTCAAATATAAAATTAAATCACCAAAACCCTGCTCTGATACCAGTTGATGAGATATAAAGAGAAATTAACTTTTGTACATGAAAAAATACTAGTAGGCCATAACATGCAGCGAAATTAAATGAAATCACAATCAAATAGAACACCAAGATTTACGTGGAAGACTCCTCCAATGTGAAGGGTAAAAACTACGGAGCAAACTAGAGATAATCCACTATAAGAATACTGAATATACAAATCTTAATCTATTATCGAAAACCCTAGCAACAATCACAAGAGAATAATTGGGATACAAAGAATCACGTCACTATGCACAATATCTAAATTCTCCATAAATAATCACAGCAAGAATATATTGTATATCTGATCTGACCTGAAATGAAAACACTACTAGATGATTGAGAACAGTCTCACTACGTTATTCTTGTCTTCTTCCTTTTTTTTCTCTTATTTTACTACCTTATTCTTCTCCTTTTCTTTGGAATCACGTGGTTGCAGTGTTCTCCTCGTTATTGCAGTTTTTATACCTTCAAAATTGCAGCCACCCACACCCCTAATTTGATTTAGGTTTAGGTTAAGAGAAGAAGTGGGTTGTGGGCTGTTTAAGTCCACTATAGGCTAAACAATGGGCTGTCAGCCCAACACTTGTATCCTCCTCGCAGAAGCAAGCGCCGCCGCTCCTTGCAGCCGTTGGAGTTGAAAGCTCATACTCTTCCGTGCCGACTTCTGCACCAATACGTCCAAACCCGGATCACCACCCGCGAACCACCAAAGCAGAAGCGCTCTTATTTCAGCACCACCACATGTTGAAGGAGGAGGACGAGGAGGTTTGCCTCGGTCGGGAAATCATAATTAGTTATTTTTTATTTCGATTCACGTATTTTTAAAAATTATATTAAAATCTTTATATTTATAAAAATAAAATATTTTATTTTATTTTATTTTTCATATTGTTAGTTCTACTGATGGAATATTATACATATTTAGTAATAAATTAAATTGAGATAAAATCAATACGTGCTTAATAGTAAACCTTATGATATTTTCATTAGTAAAATTGATAATTTAAATAAAAATAAAATAAAATATTTTTATTTTATAATTATAAAATTTTTAATATAATTTTTTTTAAAATATAAAAATATTAAAAATAATTAATTATAAAAATAATGTATAATTAACTCATTTCATCCGTCGAGTAGCATAAGATATCTAATTACAAACGCCACTACAATAGACGCATATGGCTATTCTGGTATTATTAGATGAAAGCGAGGGCTTTAATAATAATTTCCCTTTTTCTGATATTACCATTTTAGATGTTTTTTTCCTCTCTTTTTCATTATCGGCCTCCGTGTATTTTCTAATGTCCAAAGACTCCTCCTCGGCAATAAAGTTCTTTAGGGGTTTTCTTTCGCATATATGTAACATTTCTAATCTAGAATTGGCAGTTCCGTAAATAAATCTTAAATGTTTTAGTTTGGTTAGAAGTCGACATAAATCCAACTCTCAAATGAGATGATTTCAATCGTAGTGTAGTAATTAGGTCCGATGATCCAATTTACACATATATTAGATCAGACACAGATCATTTTTATCAAATCTATTGGTGACCCAAAATAATTCTTTATAAATGTTTCAATTATTTGGATCGATTGGTTAAAGCATTGTTCTGAAGAGACAAAAAGAAGCTTTAGTTTCCGAATAATTATTTTTAGTGTTTTTGTTAGTTTTCGACTTCGTCCTTTATAGCGCGCTCTCTTTGGCCTGAAAGTGGGTTTAAGGAAGGATTAGACAGGCACAGATTCCTCTCCGCTTCCCCACTTATCTCGTTCGTCGTACCCTAATCCGTCGTATCATCAACATGCGTTGGCTGCAATCACCGACATGCTTCAGTGTAGCAGAATAATGGCATGGCATTTGGTTTCCCGATCTTATTTCTGCTTCTTTTCCACTTATCATGTACATCAGGTAAAGATCCCTCCTCTTCCTGTCTTCTGCCTTGGTTTTGTGAGGTTTTGGTTGCTCCGCTTCCCTTGAAACTGTGCTCTTGTTTTGGTTGATGTGCTCTTTGCGGCGGAAAGGTTAATTTGGGGATGTGATTAGATATTATTCTTTTGTTTCTTGATTTAGGGTCAGGGTTTTACGGCCGGACGCAAGTTGAAATGGGTTGCTTATAAAAGTCTACGATGTAAATGGAATTTAGATCAGAGATCGATCGAAGTGCAGTGTCAAGGAATTTCCTTTTATGGAATTCTTGATGATATAGAGTTTCAGCCTGTGAGTTATGATCAATGCGTGCCACTTCAGGATCTCATGAATGAGGAGTGAGGCATTGAAATTGACTTATGAGGGCCAATATGTCATGGACTGATGGGTGGCGCGTTGAGATTGATTTAGTCCAAAACTGTGAGCGGGGGGCTCTAATTTGCTTCCAAATTGCCGTGCAAATTGTGAGAATTACACAGTATAAGATGGTAGATTTATGTAGACTATGACTAATTGTTAGTCTAGGTCTTTTTCTGTTCCCTCCTTGTGGTTGTTTGGGGTTTTGGAGGTGTTGCTTGGGGTGGGCTAGGGTTGGCCCTTGACATTATTCCTCGTCATCTAGTTTGTCATTTTCCTTTATATTTCTCCTTCACTTTCCTCTTTTTGATCTCGCCCGATGTATTCATGCTGTTATTTTCTCTTGCTAAAGGCAAAAGAAGAAGAAGAAGAAGAAGAAAGCAGATTTGAAGTCTGCATGCCTGCCAGTTGTATCCTTATTTAGTTGGAACTTGTACCACTTTTTCTTTTGAGTATTCTAGCTACGGGGGCACATCAAGTTGGTCTTGGAACCATGCTTATACTGTGACCTCTTAGCCTATGCAACCTTACTGAAAATAATAAATTCCTTATATCTTGCTTCAATTTTCATGTAATGTGACTGGAAGCTATTGGATCTCTAGGTGTCTTCCTGCCACTATTCAAATTGTGTTCCCATATAGTCGACTATCTTCTACCCAGGTGCAGGTCACCACCAAAAGAATAACTTTTCTACTATTTGATTCATTTTTTAACCACATGATTTAATGCTGGATCTCCAAATGCATCCCACATCCATCATCTAAAATATATGCATCTGCACATACTTTCTACTTAATCTCAAGCCTAACCCCCTAACTCAGTTTCCTCTCCTAGTTCTACTAATCATTCTTTCTGTCATACTCTCTCACATTCTTTATCACAAAAACCTGCTAGAAACTGCAACATTTGATGAATGGTTTAGTTATTCCTCTCACTTCCTCTTCTTCTGCAACTTTCTCCTCTCTTCCATGATTTGCTTTCCTTTTTTGTCTTCCTCTCCTTTACCCTTTTGTTGCTAACATGAGGCAATTCAAATCATTGCTCTATTCTTACTGTTTGCTACTTGCCTATTACTGATAATATTAGTTATTGCCCTTTTGTTGCTTGTGTTGATCCCAAGCTTCTTAGTCAGACTTCATAGTTCTCAAAGAATAATTTTAACATTGTAAAATTTCCATGCAAAAAGTAGTAGGGTGGTCATGTTACAATTTTGGTTTCTAGCGATTCTATAAAAAAGTTTAAAATGATACAATGTTCATGTTTATGTGAAATGTGAAGTACAGTTACTTTATCAGTTAGAAACCCAAACAGTTCATCTTGCCACTATCAACACATCTGGTACTGTTGTCTCCACAATAACCCTAGAACAAGCATCTCAAAATCCTTGAGGAGGATAGTTAATACTCTTTTTATTGTTGTGATATTAATCTTTGATAGTGCTTACGGACTGGGATGCTTAAATGCAATTTGGCAGCTAGCATGGCAGTTTTTTTTGGGCATTGACAGACAATAACCTTTTCAATAGTTGGCACGTGCTATAACGCTGACACAAGCCTCCCAATTTCATTGATTTGAAGATAGAGTCAAGATAAATACAGAAAATAAGAAAGAGAGAGGAAAAGAGAAAGAAAAACTCAACCAGCAGCCATCAGTGGTCTCCTCCATGGACCTCCCCGTTTGGTGAGTTTAGTTGAGTGTAGATATAGGTGTATCAAGGGTTGGAAATAAATGGTTGTGGTAAAGGTCTCTGAGATTTGGTTTTCATTTGTATAAGAGTGTGGTGATACACTTAAATGAATTTTATCATTGTTGTTTGTATATTTATTTTCTCATATATTCACTGAAAAAGCCAAAACGAAACAAGTATAACAACTTTATCTAATTAAAATGATATAAAACAATTTTTTATGGTGGAATGAAACTGAAGTTGACTCAAAACTGGACTTTGCCAATGTTTGGTAGACACAGAATAAAACTGAAGTCGATTCCTCATGTGTCAGCAGCCTTCAATTTTTATGTACAGAAAGGAAACTGCACCCATTTCTGTTAGAACTATGGACTCACTTTTAAAGCCATCGTTTGTAAATGAGTATATATATCCTCTTGACAACTTGCCCAAGCGTAAAGTATCCAAGAAAAAGCACTACTAAGAAACCAAAATATGATAGTGGAAGGTTCATTAGTCCCATAAGTTTACCAATGGGACTAAATGGAATCATGATCCCGATAGCAGATATTGTTATGGTTGAGAAAACCACAGGCCATGATGCCATATCCTGTATGAAGGGAATTTTTTCTGTTCTAATCATGTGGATGATAAGAGCCTGCATAAGAAGACCCTCAATAAACCAAGCAGAATGGAAAAATTCAGAATCTGAAACTTGGTCTGCTTCATAATAAAAACGAAGGAATAAGAAGGTGCCAATATCAAATATCGAACAAACTGGCCCATTCCATAGGATGAAAACTGGTAGTTCTGTTGCAGACCATCCCTGGGGAACCTTTGCATATCCGTCATCTACCTTGTCCCATGGAATTGCAATTTGGCCTAGATTGTAGAGAAAATTCTGAGTCAGAAGCTGTCTGGGACTGAGTGGCTCAAATTGTATGAACATGGTCGCTATAAAGAGAGAGATAATACTTCCAATGTTAGCAACCAAAGACATTTTTATGTATTTCATTGTGTTTCCATAGGTCAGCCTACCATGTTCAACACCCGAGACAAGAACATTTAAATCCTTCTCGAGTAGTATAATGTCGGCTAGATCCTTTGCTACACTTGCTCCGGAGTCAACTGAAATTCCAACATCTGCAGCTTCCAATGCAAGGGAATCATTTATTCCATCACCTAAAAATCCAACAACATGGTTTCCTACTTTCTGCAGTGACTGAACTACCCGAAGCTTTTGAGTTGGTGTAAGACGAGCCAACACTGTGGCTCTTCTAACAGCCTCATGAAACTCAGTATGTTCAAGAATGTCAAGATCTGGGCCAGTTGTCACATGAGTTGTTCTGATGCCAACTTCTTTACAGACCTTAATGGCTAGAGATAGTGAGTCACCCGTTAACACCTTTGCTTTTACTCCCTTCTCTGCTAGTTGCCACAGTGCTTGCTTAGCTGAGTTTTTTGGTGGGTCAAAGAAGGAGATGAGGCCAAGGAAAACCATGTCTGATTCTAGTGCTGAATATTTGGTAGGCCCACTTTTAATTATCTGCAATTATATGAAAGAAAGACAGCAAGGTTAGTTGGCATATGCCCCTAGATGACTAACTATTTTCTGAATGGTGAAGCATGAGTAACAACTAGTAAAATACTATGATCAACTAACTATAGTGATGAATAGAGAATGTAACTATTGTAGAACAATGTTAAAATTTAAAACAATTATAGATTGCAGCCTTTTGAAAACACGTTATATGTAATGCATAACAACTTCAAACTTATGTAAATCTCAAGAGAATTTAGATGTTTCGAGCTAATTGTGTTGTTCATTTGAAATGATTAGCGGTAATCCATGATGCTTTAATTTTTTTTTCTACTGTTAAGAAAAATCAATTTCAATCAAATTCTGTAATTCAATTGAAATGGAGTAAGCGGTCACATACCATGTTTTCCCTTTTCATAGCTACTCCGAGGACTCGCAATCCATCGTTACTCAGTTCTTCACTCTTTTGGAGGACAACTTCACGATCTTTGGGAGTCAAGGTCAAACTTATTCCTTTATCAATGTCCTCGATGAAGGTAGAAATACTTAAAACTTCTTCAAGTGCCCCCTTTGTTATGACATATTTGGTTGTATCAAAATACGAGCCTTGTTCATCCCATATGCTGTCTAGATCTCTCTCAATAATTACAGACATCCTTCTCCTGACAAAATCAAAAGGAATCTCTTCTATCATTCGCCATTTTGATGCCTGGAATCTGTACCCATTTGTATATGCATAAGCAAGAATTGCATCATCTATAGGACTATTAGCTTCAGTTTTGAAGTAAGAATTTAGAAATGCAAATCTTAGTACTCTTTCATTTGGAAACCCCCAACTATCCATATGATGTACCATTATGATGCGATTTGTTGTTAGTGTTCCTGTTTTGTCGATGCACAAAATATCCCTGCAAAGAAAATGTATGGCAAAAGAATTACTTTTGGCAGAGTATATCTGTAATTGCTTAAATAGAAAATAAGTTGATAAATTAATATTTTATGCTGGTCTTGGACATCAATATCATTGACCTTTATTATTTTGTTAAATTGAAGCTAAAATAACATTAGTACCCTAGGCATACATTTTCTCTCTCATCTGTTTCATACTTTGTAATGTGACCTGACTTGGAATTTGAATATGGAGTACCCTACACCTCTCCAAATACGATTGAAATCGCCCAATGGAATGTCATTTTCTGTACCATACTTTTGTAGAACATGATAAATTTCATGACATGGGAGCACGACAGTGATGTGCTAGCACAAATTTGTTGCCAAAATGAGTCTGCTTAATGAGTGCTTGTTCACAAAATTTATACACTTGTGTACTGAGATTGTGCTGAAACAATATGGCTGGGATGAATGGGCATGGGCTGAACCTCAAGTTCATGCATGGAGTAGTTGTGAAGACTCATTATGAGTAACTGAAGCTTCTTTGCTTATGAATTATTTTTCAACCCTCAACCAGAACCATACTATTAGGCCAGGTCACTCTTTTTGGCATATCTATGTATTTTTGTGGCTGATGAGAATCATAATTTCTTTACTGTTATTTGCCATATGTAGTTCTATTAAGTTTAACCTATGTTTCCTCTTCTGCCAAGTTATCTTCATTTGAGATGATATCATCATAATCTTTTAAAGTTGTCATAACTCCAATTTCAGTTATTTAACTGAAATGTATTAAAATCTTATGACTTCTATTACTTCCATGGAACTAAAAATTTATGAATCTTTCTTGACATTTCCAATTTCCAGATGACATTCAACTGATTTGATTAAGATTGAATTCCTTCATACCCAGTGATCTAGAAAATGTGCTTATTCTTTAATGTTTATTTTGGTTAGTCTCCTTTAAGTGCTCAATTCAGCATGAGATTCTTTATCAGCTTTTCAGATGACCATACTAAAGAAAATGCACTTATTCTCAAATACACTAATTTCATCTATTTTTTTCGTGAAATTTCAGCTAGTCATTTTAGGTGTTATTTGTATCATACTGTAATACTACAGCACATTGTTGCTTGCTTTACAAGTTAGATTTACATCAATCTTAATTATATTTAGATGAATATGCTCACAGAAATCTCCTTACATTTTTAAAACCTCAATTTATCTTTTTAAAATGATCTGTTCTGAAAACTTTCTTACACCATGATATGTACTCTGTGATTGTTATTTTTGTTTATGGAAACAGATCGTAGTATGTCTTCACGTATGCTTATGTCATTTTAGTTTAATGATCTTCAGACAGGCTCTCTGGTTG